>JAEIJG010000307.1:0-33697 GCA_037289395.1 Beauveria scarabaeidicola | reverse complement strand
AATAATTTTTAATATTCCCTTTTATTTTAAGTATTTTCTTAACTTTATATTTATTAGTATTATTAATTATAATTCTTATAGTAAGTATAGAATTATCTAATACTTTCTTAAGTAGTAATATATAAAATATTAGATAGATTCTTATTCTGTCTAGTAATAATAGTTTATAGTTAGTGTTTAATAATTTTCATTTAATAAGGAATAGTCTAATTTTCTTCTAGTTAAGTTTATTACTAGGTTATTTTATCTTAATATTTTTATAAATAAGGTAAACTTTATATCCCTCCTCTAGGATTAGCGCTAGTAATCTCTTTTTATCTACGTAATATTTTATCTAGTTTTATAAAAATATCTATTCTTACTATAAGTGTTTTTATATTTTAGTGATTATTTCTATATATATAATTACTACTAGCGTATTTATATTATACGTTATATATGTTTTAATAATAGGGTTAAACCCGTAGTTCGCCTTAAATAGTAACATCTTTATATTATCAACCTCAGAGCTATTATAAGCCTATTATATAAGTAGTAGCTATACTACCTAATCATCTTATTAGTAATTAACATAGCTTTATAAGTATTACTTAAGTATTTAGTTTAGAATCTCTATTTAACTATCTAATTATAGATAGAATGCTATAGATAAGCTTTACTTAATCTACATAGTCTCTATAAGGCATTTCCAGAAGTTAGATATAAATAACTTATTATAATCTAATATAAGCTTCGTTAGTAATCTATATTATATAATAATAGTTTTAAAGAATATATATACTAGGTCCTTAGTATCACTTAATTCTATATAAGGGATATAATAAGTATATTTTATAAGTTTATCTATAATAACTAAGATACTATTATAAACTACTCCTATTATAGGTTCTTTTAACTTTAGTAGCTTAATAATAAAGTCTATTATAACTATCTACTATACTCTTTTTAGTAATAGTATTAGTTATAGTTCTCTATAAGGTATATATTATAATACTTTCGCTTTTCTATATATATTATATTTATCTATAATTTATTATACTCTTTTTCTACTTTCTAGGAAGTTATATAATCTTCTTAATTAGCTAATTATCTTCCTTATACCCTAATATCTATATAATAGGTGTTTATATATTTCTCTAATAAGCTACTCTTAGAGTATACTAGGTATATATTATTACTTATTATATAAGAAGGTCTTTCCTTCCTTATATAGGTATAGCTTTATTTCCTAATTATCTAGATAGTTATCTTTCTTTATATATAATATGATTTATTATATCTACGTATTATCTAGCTTTACTTATTATATTACGTTAATTTCTTAGGTGCCTAATATAAGGCTCTTATCCTTAGTTATATATAGTAAGGGTATATTATCTACTTATTCTTCTGACTTTAAGTCCTCTCTTTAGCTAAGCGCGTCTACTCTTCTATTTTTAGATCCTTTATAATATATAATCTTAAAGTTATAATCTATAAGGGTTTTATACTATCTAATCTATCGTTTATTTAGATCCTTTATAGTTATAAAGGAGGTTAGGTTCTTATAGTTAGTATAGACCTTAACCTTATAATTTACTCCTTTTAAGTAGTGCTTCTATTCCTTAAAAGCTTTAATAATAGCTATAAGTTCTTTATTATATATGCCGTAGTTTAATTCTAGTCTATAGAGTTTCTTTAAGAAGAAAGTAACTAGGTATAGTTATCTTTTATTATCTTATTATCTAAGCTATCCTCTAAGGGCGTAATCTAAAGCATCTATCTTAACTTTAAATAGCTTATTAGGATTAGCTATAAGTAAAACTAGTTTATCTAAGATTCTCTCCTTTAGGGTTTTAAAGGCATTAGCTTCCTTTTCTATTTATTAGAATTTATTATCTTTCTTTATAAGGTTAGTAAGAGGTATTATAATTTCTCTAAATCTATAGATAAAGCGTTAATAGAAGTTTATAAATCTAAGGAATCCTCTAACCTCTCTAATATTAGTTAGCGTAGGCTAATTCTAAATATCTTTAATTTTTAATAGACTTATCCTAATTTATCCTAATATAATTTTATATCCTAGGAATTTAACTTTATATTAGTAAAACTAACTTTTAGTTCCCTTAACTAGGAGTTTATTATCCTATAGTGTCTATAGTACCTTATATACGTTTTTCTTATATTCCTTAAGGGTATTAGAATAGATAAGGATATTATTAAAGTAAATAATAATAAACTTATTAAGTTATTTTTATAAGACACTATTAATTATAGTTTAGAATATCACTAGTGTGTTAGTAAGGCTAAATAATATTATAAGATACTTAAAATATCCTCTTATAGTTTAAAAGGCGGTTTTCTACTTATAACCTTTAGCTATATAAATTAGATTATAAGCTCCTTTTAGGTTAAAGGTAGTAAACTATTTAGCTTTACTAAGCTTATCTTATATCTCTATAATAAGTAGTAATAGATATTAATTCTTAATTATAATTTTATTTAATTATTAGTAATTAATATATAGTTATAATTTCCTGTTTTTCTTTAGTACCTATAAGATTAGGTATCTTACTAGGGACTCTAATAGTTATATATATCCCTTTTATATTATTTCCTCTAGATACTCCTTAAGTGCTTTATTCTACTTAGGGTTCTAGGGATAAATCTTATTAAATATTAGTTTAGTACTAGGCTAGAGTCTAATCTTATAGTCCTAGTGTAAATACTCTAGTAATCCTATTTCTAGCTCTCTACTAAATAGCTTACTATACTTTAAGTATTCCTTAGGAATCTCTATTATATTAGCTTTTAATTCTTAGGTAATTATATATATTCCTTAAGATTATTTTTAATTTAATTAGGGTGCCTTCTTCTTATTATAGCTACTCCTACTATTATAATTATATCCTAGTATATCCCACTAAAGTTAGCTTATTCTCTAGTTAACTCTAAGATTACTTACCTATAACTAGGGTAACCCTAATATAATATTATATTTTAAGATTACTATAATATCTAAGGATAATATATAGTTTATACCTAAAATAGAGATAGGAAGTTACGCGGTTTCCTAATCTACTATGCCTTAGCTATACTAGATGTTATTTCCTTCTATATTTATAAGTTAGTAGGGCTTATCTTTCTTTTTCTAGGGTAATTATAATTTATTAATAAGATTTAGTAAGATATAGTTTCCTAGTACTTTACTATTAAGTATTACTTAGATTTTTATTCTTTTAATAAAGATATTAAAAGTAAAGTATTTATCGCTATTAATATTTATAGTGTATAGAGACCTATTAGATCCCTATTAAAGAGTTAGTCTTACTAGTAATAATAGCTATTATTTCCTAACTTCTCCTCTTATTCTTTTTATTCCTTTTATTCTTCCTTTCTTTATTATTACTAGTTCTATATAACTAGGTTAGAGCTTTCCTAGTAATTATCTAATCTACTATCTATATTAATTAAGTTTAGACTAAGTAAACTACTTATAGGTATACTATTTTCCTTATTTATATATCTTAATATTATAATATAAATAGTATATGCGTTTTTATCCTTAATATAGTAATCTCTCTTAGGGTTCTTAACTAAGGATATAAAATCCTCTTTTTATTCCTAGATCTTCTAGTATTAGAGTTTATATTTATTAAAGATTTCGTTTTATAGATCTTAGCTTAGAAACATCTAGTATTCTAATTTCTTTTAGAGATATTATCTATAACTATTATAAGGGTAAGAAGCCTACGAAAGTGTTATATAATCTCTATATATAAGACTAAGTCCTATAATCTTTAGGTCCTTATAGATCTATATCTCTTTATTATTTAATAGTGTTATTAGTATAGTTAGGTCTATAACGTCTATTCTATATATAACCACTATTTTAAGTTCTCTATTCTTATAATAAGATTATCCTATAACTATGTATTTATTAGTTAGTTCTAGCGGTATTACTAGTATATAGATAAATATATCTTTTATATTTAACTAGGTAATCTTAAGGTCTTCTTCTTTATCTAGGATAGGTTAAGTTCTAAAGTCTTAATCTTTATTAGATATAAGTTTATTATAACTTATAAACTAGTTAGTGTCTAAGAAGTATTCTTTACTATTAGTTATACTAATATTTTAAATAAGTAGGTCTTCGCGATTTATTACATATAATCCTTTCCCTTTAGTAACTAGCTTCTACTACTTCTTTAGTACCTAGTACTTATTTATAAAGTGTCTAGCCTTCCTATAGTTATAATATTTCTTTCCTTTCTCTTTTCTAGTAATATTAAGTTCTATTAGTCCTAAATAAGTTCTATATACTATAGATCTATTTTAATATCTTCTAGAGTTTACCTAATAATATCATAGAGGGTTACCTTAATAGCTTATTCCCCTTCTACTATGTTTAAGTTTTCTAGTATAAAGATAGTTATTAATTTTAATAGCTTTTTTAATAAAGTGGTTAAAATTATTAGGTTAATCTTCTTTTATAATTTTATCTTTTATATCTTCTCTAAGTCTATTATAAAAAAGTTCTATCTAGCTATTATTATCCTAATTAATAAGAGTAGTAATACGCCTAAACTCTTATATATAATATTAAGTAGATCTAGTCTACTTTAATACTTTAAGCTTTTATATAGTAGTTTAAATTTTATTAGGGTCTTTAAAAATAGTCTTAAGTAGTTCTTTAAAGTTATTATAATTATTAAAGATTTAAGTAGTCTTTACTTTAGGTTTATTATTATTAAGATAATCCCTAAGAGTTAGCTCCTACTATTCTATTACTTTACTAGTAAGAAGGTTTCTAATATAGAGAATCTTTAAAGGTTCTCTATTAATAGTAGTATTAACCTTTAAATAGGCTTTAGCCTAAGTAAGGAAAGTATAGACACTTCCCTTAGTTCTATTAAATACTTTAGGCTTTAGGAACTTAAGTATACTATATATAACTCCTCCTCCTAGGTTAGTCTAGAGTGCCTAAACTTATATAGTTAAGGCTATAATTTACTAATATATTTACTATACTACTTATATAGGGTTAGTAGTATTTCTACTTATAGTAGATATTATAAAAGGCTAGCTACTTAAGGTTTAAAGGTAACTTACTAAATAGGATTAATTAAAATATAATAATAGCTTATTCCTAATCTATAGTTAGTCTATTTCTTAGGTAATAAGTTAGGTTTAAATACTATAAGGTAATAGTAAGTAATATCTATTATATAAGGAATTATTAAGAGTAAAACTTTTAAAACTAATTACTTAGAATTACTTAGATTAATTAATAGAGAACTAGACTATCTAGCTATAGGAAATCCCCTTCCTTATATATCTATTTACCTCTCTATTATAGAGTTAGATTACTTTAGATTACTACTAACCTATAGTGATCTACGGTAATCTATTATACTATTAGATCACTCTAGATCACTACTAGCTTACTGTGATCTAAGGTGATCCACGGTAATCTAGTCACGTGACTAGTTATCCTAATTAAGTGACTTATAGGCGCCCGCCTAGCCGCTCCTCTAGGCCGCCTCCCTAGCTGCCCTACGTATTCCTACGCTTTCCTTTGTTTATAATAAATAGTTACTAGGGTTAAAAAGAACTTTTAGGCTAAAACCTCTACTTTCTCCTCTTTTAACTATACTAAGGTATTATAGCCTAAATAAGCTAGCTCTAAGATTATATTAGCTATATATCTTACTATAAACCTTTTTACTTACCTATATTATTTCTATAATACTAATATATTACCTAGTAAGTTAAGGTATATTCTTTAGGCTATTTTTTATACCTTAGCTAAGGCCTAGGACTAGTCCTTTCTTACTCTATATATAATCTCCTAGTCTACTTTATTTCCTAACCTCTATACTTATCTTTATATCCTCTTTATCTTAGTAACTACCTAGCTAGCTTTTTAATTCTATTACTCTAGCCTCCTAGACTAAAGGGGGCTTATTATAAGAATAGCCCTAAGGATAATATCTTCTATTACTAATATAAGTTACTTATATACTACCTCTACCTCTAGGGGTCTTACTATTAGTAGTTTAGTTATAACTAAGAGCTAGGCTATTACCTTAATTAAG
Organism: Beauveria scarabaeidicola; assembly: GCA_037289395.1. Lineage (NCBI taxonomy): Eukaryota > Fungi > Ascomycota > Sordariomycetes > Hypocreales > Cordycipitaceae > Beauveria > Beauveria scarabaeidicola. Next base: position 27,620 of record JAEIJG010000307.1, on the reverse strand, counting down.
GTAAGACTAATATTAATCTTTTTTTATTTCTTTATTAGCTTATTTCCCTCTAACTTATAGGCCTAGAGCTTTAATAACTATAAGATATAGTTAAACTTAGCTAGATTCTAGTCTAGTATTATATATCTACCTCTTAGTACTAGGGAGGCCTAGAGGAGGTCTAAGGTACTTATATAATAATTATAATAATACTATATTATTATTCCTAGAGGTATAACTAATATAGTTCTAATATAAGTAAAGGCCTTAATTATATTATCTATAAATAAAGACTTCTTATTATAGAGGTCCTAAGAGAGGTAGTAAAGGTTAAAGTCCCTTATTATTATATATAAGATCTCCTCTTCTAATAAGATTCTACTTAGGAGTCTATATAAGTCTATATTTAGCTTAGAGTAAATACTTATAAGGATAAAAGGGTTATTAAGGAATTTAATATAATATATATCCCTTCTAACTATTACTTCTTATAATACTCTATTAACTCTTTTATAGATATAAGTTACTACCTACCCCCCCCCTTATAAGCGCTAGTATAGAGCTAAGAAGGGGGCGGGTAAGGGGCTACTTAGTAATACCTCTTAGATTATAATAATATTTAGGCTATCTTCCTAATAAAAGGCTAGCTAAATATTATTATTATCTTTATAAATATTCTATAAGAGAATCCTTATTTAATTATCTAAACTAGGCTAATTTAGTTATAACTATATCCTTAGTTAATTCTAAGACTATTAGTAATAGTAAAAGTAATAAAAGTAGTAACTTACCTTATAGTTAGATTATAAGCGTTAAGGCTAATAATAGTACTTATTATAACTAGTCTTTACTTATAGTAAGTATAGGGGTTTTATACTAAAAGATCCTAACTAGTGACCTTAGGCCTATAGACCTTATTCTAAGGTTAGTAAAGTTAAAATTTAGTATATTAGTTTATATTAAGAAAGGTCTTTAGATTAAGGCTAAGGAGGAGGGGCCTAGGGGCTACCCTCTTAGATATTATATACTCCTAGCTCTCTTTAGGGGTAATAATACCCTTAGGGACCTTAGGTATCTTTCTTCCCTAGGGTAGTAGCTCTTAAACTCTATTAGATAAAAGTAATATACCTCCTAAATATAGCCTTAGTATTACCTTATAATAAGGTAGTCTTAGGACTATACTAGGTAGTTATCTTTATAGTTAAGATATTATTCTTTCTTATTATTTTTTTTTATTAAGTATAGCTTAGACCTAGTATAAGTCTAATAAGTATATTAGCTATATTATTCTTTATTTTAGTAAAACCTACTTATATAGCTATATTAGTAATACCTAAAGTATTATAAAGGCTAGATTATATTTAAGAAGGGCTTATATTAGAAGACCTAAGAGTTAAAAAAAAACCCTTACTTATAGAGGTAGTTTATTATCTTAGTATTATATATTTTAATAATAAGAGAGGCTTATATCCTAGACTTAAGTTAAAGATAATATATTTTTATAATAATAATATTTACTTTATTAAAGGCTAAAAGTATTATTATAAGATTAGTAATATCTTATAAGATCTTATAAAGTAATATTATTTTAACTATTATAATATATACTTACTAGGAGAGGGTTACTTCTAAGCTAAATATAACCTTTACTTAAAGCTTATCTTTTATATATTCCTTTACCTCTTAATAAAAGGTTAAGACTATATCCCTAGAGGGGAGGTAATATATTATTACTATAGTATTAGCTTAAATAGCCCTATTAATTACTATAATAACCTCTTATAAGGAGTGGTTTTTAATTTCTTATATATATCTTTTAGTATTAATAACTAGTTTTCTTTTATATCTAATAAAAACTAGTTTAACCCTAAGGCTAGCTTAGTCTTAGGCTACTACTATTATAATATATAACTATAAGCTAGTTAGAAGCTAGGGTTAGCTAATACTTTAGCTCTCCTTAAGTATTTATATAACTATCTTTTTTATAATAACCTAGACTATCTCTTAAGTAATTAAAGTATTAGCCCCCTTTAAGGCTACTTTAGCCTTATTCTAAGCCTTAGTTTATTTATACTTAGTCTATATCTCCTTTACCTTATTTTTAAATTTATCTTTAATTAAGAAAAAGAGCTTATTAATTAGTTCTCTCTCTAATTTTAGTCTTATCTAAGTCACTACTACCTTAGGCTTATTATAACACTTATTAGCTATAAGGGCGTATTAGGATATATCCCTAGTAGTAAACTATTTACCTTAACTACTTCTAATATAGTGGCTTTATACTAATATTATCTAGGGGTAGAATTAAGTGCTTTTTAATATTTAATAAGTTATTTTTTAATTTTATTATTAGGTTAGGCTTAATATAGTTATATACTATTTCTTACTTATAAAGTTATAATATATATATTAATTATAATACTTTTTATTTTAATAGAACTTTTTTATATATTTATATTAATAATATCTAAAGTATTATAAAAGCTAGACTATATCTAAGAAGGGTTTATATTAGAATACTTATAAGTTAAAAAAGACTTTTTATTTATATAGGTAATTTACTATTTCTATATTATAAGTTTTAATAATAAGTAAGGCCTTTATCTTAGACTTAAATTAAAGGTAATATACTTTTATAATAATAATATTTATCTTATTAAAGGTAAAAAGTATTATTATAAGGTTAATTATATCTTATAAAACCTTATTAAATAAGACTACTTTAATAACTATAATATAGACTTATTAAAATAAAGTTACTTTTAGGTTAAATATAACTTTTACTTATAGTTTATCTTTTATATATTCCTTTACTTCTTAATAAAAGGTTAAGACTATATCTCCTAAGAGAAGGTAATATATTATTATTATAGTATTAATATAGATTACCCTATTAACTACTATTATAACCTCCTAAGGAGACTAGTTCTTAATCTCCTAAGTATATCCTCTAATATTATTATTATTAAATTACACTAACTAGGCCTATATATACCTATCTAGTCCTACTATCTTTATAAGTAAGGGAAAAACTAGACTCCCTAGAGGAAAACCCTTACTTCTCTATCTATCTCTAGTTATATATTAGTTCCTAGTAGGGGCTAGTAAGGCCCCTCTTCCTAATCATTTTTCACCTTTACTAGGCCTTAGCTCCTCCTCGCCTACTCTATACCTACTCTGTGCCTACCTTATCCTAGATCCGCCCTAGGTCTAATATTTATATAGGTTAGTCTCTATTAGTTATATACCTACTTTACTATTTTCTTACTTTTAACTAGGTAGTTAAGCGTATAAAGTATATCTCTATAGTCCCTTAATAGCGTTATAACAGGGCTATAATACTAACTATAGTCTTAGCCTATAAGTTTATACTAGAGAAGTATATAATAAATATCTTCTACCTTATACTTATACTAATATATCCTTATATTATATTTAGGTACTTATTACTTATAAAGGAAAGTGTTTAGCCTAATCTTTCCTATCTATAGCTATATTATAATAAAGCTAATATACTATAGTAAATAAAGGAGTAGGGTTACCTTAGCCTTATATCTAGCCTATAGAGGCTTATAGACTAGGAATAATATAAGCTACCTTACCTGCCTCTAGCTCTTAGTTTCCTTATACTCCTATTTTACTCTTTATATCTAGTTAGCCTAAGCCTTAAGTATATACTAGTCCCTTTCTAGTATCCCCTTATTTATCTTTAGTAGGTTCTAGTATAGGTCTTTTATTAGTAGTAGGATTTATCTACCTTTACTTTAGTAGAGTAAGACTAGGGTTAATACCTATATAGTAGTATACTAGAGCTAGGCTATAGCCCTATTAGCTTCCTACTAGTTAAGGGTTCTACTCTTCTATATTATTAGGTAGATATCTACTAATAGTATACTAAGCTCTATCTCTATATAGTAAGTAGGGGTGGCCTTAAAGGCTCCTCTAACTACCCTTAAGTACCTTACCTATAACTCTTAGAGGGGCCTAGCTAGGCCCCTTATAGGGCTAGTTATAGGGCTATATTATACTATTACTCTAAATAATATAATTAAATAAATTCCTTAAAGGTAAATATCCCTTACTTCCTTAACCCTTAGGCCTTATAACTTTCTTACTATTAGTTATAAGGCTTAAAGTATAAACTAGACCTTCCTTAATATAAACTTAACCTACTTCTATTACCTTAACCTTACTAATAGTATTACTCTAAAGAGGTATATATCTATTAATAACTCTACTACCTTACCCTTAAGTATAAGGGGGCCTAGGTCTAAGGCTTACTTATATTAAAAGTATAATAACTTAAACTTTAGTATAAAGAAACTTAGTTAATAAGTTCTTACCTAGTCTTTATATATAGTCTAGGTATTTTCTAGCTAAGACTTAGTTTTATTATAATCTTTCTTTATATATAATAGGTTTATATTATCTATAAAGCTAACTATATATAAACTTAGGGCCGCTTTAAGGGCTTTATATAGTAAGCTTATAAAGAGGATAAAGAGGATTAGAGATAGTAATAAGCCTTATAAGACTTTATACTAGACTACCCTTTTTTTTATTATATTATTATTAATCTAAAGCTAGTTTATTCTCTTATTAAGGAAAGATTAGATAAGGTTAAAGATCTTCTCTAAGTAGCCTAACTAGTAGAGTTCTTAAACTAGTAGTCTATAGTTAATATTATTAAAGGCTCTAGCTATATCTAGCTAGAGGAGTAATATAGCCTCTCCTTAGGCCTAAGCTATATAGACTAGCTTAATAACTATTATAATTACTATCTCTATTAACCTATACCTCTAGTTCCTTATCTAACCCTTAGGGAGGAGCTAGTATATCTTTATTATAGTTATAATATAGGTAGTAAGAATCTTCTTAAATAGCTTACCTATTATATTAAGGAGGGTTATTAGTTACTATTCTCTTACTATCTAGAGGTTATCTAGGGTCTTCCTAGGCTTCTAGAGGACTATAGTAGAGCTAGCTTAGTACTAGGCTAAGTAGTATTTAGACTATAGTAATATATTAAAGAGCTTTACTAGTGTCTTATAAAGGGGGGGGCCTAAGGCTTTAAGAAGCCTATATAAGACCCTATCTAGGCCTAGGGTGTTCTAGGCTATATAGCCTCTAAGCGTATTTTTAACTTTATCTATTATAACTTCTATAAGGATTTTTATTTTATCTTATAAGGGTCTAGGGGTGTCTAGCTTATAGACTAGGGCTATATTATACTTAGGCTTAGGACTAGTAACTACTAGGGCTAGAAAGAACTTTTAGGCTAAAACCTCTACCTTCTTCTCCCTTAACTATACTAGGGTATTATAGCCTAGGTAAGCTAGCTCTAAGATTATATTAGTTATATATCTTACTATAAACCTTTTTACTTACTTATATTACTTCTATAATACTAGTGTATTATTTAGTAAGTTAAGGTGTATTCTCTAGGTAGCCCTTTATACCTTAGCTAAGGCCTAGGTCTAGTCTTTTCTTACTCTATATATAATCCCCTAGTCTACTTTATTTCTTAACCTCTATACCTACCTCTATATCCTCTTAGTCTTAGTAACTACCTAGCTAGTTTTTTAGTTTTACTACTCTAGCCTCTTAGACTAAGGGGGGCCTACTATAGGGATAGCCCTAAGGATAATATCTTCTACTACTAGTATAAGCCGCTTATATACTACTTCTACCTCTAGGGGTTTTATTATTAGTAGTTTAGTTATAGTTAAGAGTTAGGCTACTACCTTAGCTAAAATAAGACTAATATTAATCTTTTTTTATTTCTTTATTAGCTTATTTCCCTCTAACTTATAGGCCTAGAGCTCTAATAACTATAAGATATAATTAAACCTAGCTAGATTCTAGTCTAATATTATATATTTACCCCTTAGTACTAGGGAGGCTTAGAGGAGGTCTAAGGTACTTATCTAGTAATTATAATAATATTATATTACTATTCTTAAGGGGGTAACTAATATAATTCTAATATAAGTAAGGGCTTTAATTATATTATCTATAAATAAAGACTTTTTACTATAAAGGTCTTAAGAGGGGTAGTAGAGGTTAAAGTCCCCTACTACTATATATAAGATCTCCCCTTCTAATAAAATTCTACTTAAGAGTCTATATAAGTCTATACCTAGTTTAGAGTAAATACTTATAAGGATAAAGGGGTTATTAAGGAATTTAATATAATATATATCCTTTCTAACTATTACTTCTTATAATACTTTATTAACCCTTTTATAAATATAAGTTACTACCTACCCCCCCCCCTATAAGCACTAGTATAAAGCTAAGGAAGGGGTAGGTAGGGGGCTACTTAGTAATATCTTTTAGATTATAATAATATTTAGGCTATCCTCTTAGTAAAGGGCTAGCTAGATATTATTATTATCTTTATAAACGTTTTATAAGAGAATCCTTATTTAATTATCTAGGCTAGGCTAGTTTAGTTATAACTATATCCTAGGTTAGTTCTAAGACTATTAGTAATAATAAGAGTAGTAAGAGTAGTAACTTACTTTATAATTAGATTATAAACGCTAGGGCTAATAATAGTACCTAGTATAACTAGTCCTTACCTATAGTAAGTGTAAGGGTTTTATACTAAAGAATCCTAACTAGTAACTTTAAGCCTATAAACCCTATTCTAGGGTTAGTAAAGTTAAAATTTAGTATATTAGTTTATATTAAGAAAGGTCTCTAGATTAGGGCTAAAGAGGAGGGGCCTAGGGGCTACCCTCTTAGATATTATACACTCTTAGCTCTCTTTAGGGGTAATAACACCCTTAAGGACCTTAGGTGTCTTTCTTCTCTAAGGTAGTAGCTCTTAAACTCTATTAGTTAGAAGTAGTATACCTCTTAAGTATAGCCTTAGTATTACCTTATAATAAGGTAGTCTTAGGACTATATTAGGTAGTTACCCTTATAGTTAAGATATTATTTTTTCTTATTATCTTTTTTTACTAGGTATAGTTTAGACCTAGTATAAGTCTAGTAAATATATTAGTTATATTACTTTTTATTTTAGTAAAACTTACTTATATAGTTATACTAGTAATACCTAAAGTATTATAAGAGCTAGACTATATTTAAGAAGGGCTTATATTAGAAGACCTAGGAGTTAAAAAAGACCCCTTACTTATAGAGGTAGTTTATTATCTTAGTATTATATATTCTAATAATAAGAGAGGCTTATATCCTAGACTTAAACTAAGGATAATACGCCTTTATAATAATAATATTTACCTTATTAAAGACTAAGAGTATTATTATAAGGTTAGTAGTGTCTTATAAGATCTTATTAAGTAGTACTACTTTAACTACTATAGTATATACTTACTAGGAGAGGGTCGCCTCTAGGCTAAATATAACCTTTACCTAGAGCTTATCCTTTATATATTCCTTTACCTCCTAATAGAAGGTTAAGACTATATCCTTAGAGGGGAGGTAATATACTACTACTATAGTATTAGCCTAAATAGCCCTATTAACTACTATAATAATCTCTTATAAGGAGTAACTTTTAATTTCTTATATATATCCTCTAATATTAATAACTAGTTCTCTTTTATATCTAATAAGAACTAGCTTAGCCCTAGGGCTAGCCTAGCCCTAGGCTACTATTACTATAATATATAATTATAAACTAGCTAGAAGCTAGGGTTAGCTAATATTCTAGCTCTCTTTAAGTGTTTATATAACTATCTCTTTTATAATAACCTAAATTACCTCTTAAGTAACTAAGGTATTAGCCCCCTTTAGGGCTACTCTAGCCTTATTCTAGGCCCTAGTTTACTTATACTTAGCCTATATCTTCTTTACCTTATCCTTAAACTTATCTTTAATTAGGAAGAGGAGCTTATTAATTAGTTCTCTCTCTAATTTTAGTCTCTCTTAGGTTACTACTACCTTAGGCTTACTATAGTGTGTGTTAACTATAAGGGTGTGTTAAGATATATCCCTAGTAGTAAACTATCTACCCTAACTACTCTTAATATAGTGGCTTTATACTAATATTATCTAGGGGTAGAATTAGGTGCTTTTTAATATCTAATAAGTTATTTTTTAATTTTATTATTAGGTTAGGCTTAATACGGTTGTGTACTATTTCCTACTCGCGAAGATATATATATAATCTAATTAGTATAATTTAATAATAATAATAATAATAATTATATATTATTTCTTATAATAACTTTTTTTATATTTAAGTTAAATATAATTATATCTTTCTCTTTTATAACTTTTATAATTTTAATAATTTAATACTCTTAATTAAGATAAATTTAATTATTTCTTATATATATTTTAACTCTTAGAGAGATAATAACTTTTTATTATATTATAAACTATAAAAGCTTTTATATATAATACTCTATTATTATAGGTTTTCTAGTAGTTCTCCTTATTTATTATATTATTATTATTAAATTATATTAATTAGATTATATATATCTATTTAGTTTCTTTATCTTTATAAATAAAGGAAAAACTAGAGATCTTAGTAAAAAACCCTTACTTCTTTATCTAACTCTAGTTATATATTAATTCCTAATAAGGGCTAATAAGGCCCCTCTTCTTAATTATTTTCTAAGCCCTTTTATAAGCCCTTCCTTACTTCTACCCCTACTCTATACTAATCTTATCTTTATTTCCCCTTAGTTTTATCTTAAGCCTAATAGTTATATATACTAGCCTATATTAGTTATATACTTATTTTATAATCTTCTTACTCTTTATTAGGTAGTTTAATATATAAAGTATATCTTATTATTCCTAAAGTAAAGTTATACTAGAGATATATTCCTAATCTATTAGCTTATAGTAGAGAAGTATATAGTAAATATCCTCTAGCCTATTTCTATATTAGTATATTCTTATATTATATCTAAATACCTAGTGTTTATAGAGAAAGATATTAAGGCTAATCTTCCTTATTTATAACTATAATATAATTAAGCTTATATACTATAGTATATAAAGGAGTAAGGCTACCCTAGCTTTATACCTAGTTTATAAGGGCTTATATACTAAGTATAAGGTAAGTTATCTTATTTATCTCTAACTCTTTATCTCCTTATATTCTTATTTTACTCTCTAGGCCTAGTTAGCCTAAGCTTTAAGTATATATTAGTCTCCCTTTAGAGCCCCCCTATTTATCTTTAGTAAGTCTTAATATAGATATTTTATTAGTAGTAGGATTTATCTATTTTAGTATTAGTAATAAAGAAAGGGGATTATTAATAATACTTATTGTTGCAAGCACTGGCTGCAGCCGACGAAGGCAGCCCTCTCATTGGCCCAAATCGTCAGAAGACCCACAACTGTATGATAGACCTGTAACCCTCGATAGGGCAAATGTGGCCCTAAAGTAAGAAAGAACATCAACACCAAAAGAACCCTACGTATCGTACTGTACGACCCTTGTGATACCAACACTGATCAGTGGTTGTAAAACCACAGACAGTTAGGAATTATTAAGAAGAGACGAGCTTTTTGTTTTAATACAAAAACATCGTGCTACTGAACAAGCTAATTCGACAGGTCTAGCTGCAAACGCACTACTCCCCTGCAGAGTTTTCTTGAATACGACCTCTTCCTGAAAAAGATCTAGTGGCCGTTGAGTCGCTAATTCCTAAGGGATTTGATCGTCTCGTTCCATCGCGAGAAATCAAGGTAGAAGGATCCTTTGACTAGGCCATCTTTCTGCACACCCGTCAAGCCCGCCACTAAGAGCCCCTCGTCAAGCCCGCCACCAAGAGTCCTCGTCGAGCCCGCCACCAAGAGCCCTCGTCAAGCCCGCCAACAAGAGCCCTCGTCAAGCCCGCCGCCAACATGGCCTACTTACGTCAACGCCTCAGCAAGTACGCCAAGTACGCCGAGTACACATCAAACGACTGGCAGGAGATAGGACCGTCAATGATCATTGCGGCTACCGCTACCCCTACCCAGATCAACGACGCCATTGTCAATTTTATCTATGTGAACGAAGATACAGACCCAGGGGGGGTATTTGTGTACTTCGTCGAAGACTTTGACTTCTGGAACCAGGGTGCCTTTGACAAGGCCGCACCACAGGTCCTTCAATGGTTCCGGGACTGGATCCGTGAGCGCGGGGTCTGGGTGACCCTAAGATACCCGGTTGCGAAGGCTCTATTCGAACTCACTCGACGAGAGACATTCCCCACGTGGGAACAAGAGCCTATCAAGGTGCCGGAGCCATCAACGAAGGCACGAGCGCTGGGGCCACCGACGAAGGCACGAAAGCTGGAGCCGCCGAAGGCACGAAAGCTGGAGCCGCCGAAGGCACCAGAGGCACGAGCGCTGGAGCCGCCGAAGGCACCAGAGGCGCTGGAGCCGTCGACGAAGGCACGAGCGCTGGAGCCGTCGACGAAGGCACGAGAGCTGGAGCCGCCGAAGGCACCAGAGGCACAAGAGCCGGAGCCGCTGGAGGCACAAGAGCCAGAGCCGCCAGAGGTGCCAGAGCCGTCGACGAAGGCACACGAGCCGGAGGCTTTGACGATCGAAGGCAATGTACAAGAGCCGCCAGAGGCACAAGAGCCAGAGCCGCTGGAGGCACAAGAGCCAGAGCCGCCAGAGGTGCCGGAGCCGGTGGCGAAGGCACAAGAGCCGGAAGCTGTGACGATCAAAGGCAACACTCAAGAGCCGCCAGAGGCAATAGAGCCATTGGGTAGGGCTTCTGCCCTAACACGAGAATTTAAGCCCACAGAGAGGACCTTTGAGATACAGCAATTCTGGCTCGATTGTCAAGAAATACAGCAATTCTGGCTCAATCATCAACACACCCAGCGTCATCAATACCTCCCTTGGCGATACGAGAAGCGACGGAAAAAGCGATAGAGGATCAACCCCTGCCACTACGACCCCTGATTGGCTGGCACGGAACGGAAGAAGGATGTGCCGGATGTGCACACATCGGAAGAATCTGTTTTTATTGCGTTTTTGACGGAATTAAGCCAATTTGGCTTAAATCGAGGAATTCGACGATTTTTGGCCTCAAAAGAGAAAGACTGCCAGTGTTGCAAGCACTGGCTGCAGCCGACGAAGGCAGCCCTCTCATTGGCCCAAATCGTCAGAAGACCCACAACTGTATGATAGACCTGTAACCCTCGATAGGGCAAATGTGGCCCTAAAGTAAGAAAGAACATCAACACCAAAAGAACCCTACGTATCGTACTGTACGACCCTTGTGATACCAACACTTATATAATAATATACTAAAGCTAGGCTATAGCCTTTATAATCTCTTATTAGTTAAATATCTTACTCTTTTATATTATTAGGTAAATATTTATTAAGAGGATATTAAGCTTAGTCTCTATATAATAAATAAAAGTAACCCTAAAAGCTCCCTTAATTACTTATAAATACCTTACTTATAATTCCCTTAGGGGTCTTATTAGGTCTTTTATAAGGTTAGTTATAAGATTATATTATATTATTACTTTAAATAATATAATTAGGTAGATTCTTTATAAGTAAATATCTCTTACTTCTTTAACCCTTAAGCCTTATAACTTTTTAACTATAAGTTAAAGAGTATAAAGTATTAAGTATACTTTCTTTAATATAGCCTTAACCTATTTCTACTATTTTAATCTTACTAATAGAGTTACTCTAAAAAGGTAAGTATCTTTAAATAACTTTACCTCTTTACCTCTAAGTATAAGGGGGCTTAGATCTAAGGTATATTTATATTAAAAATATAATAACTTAAACTTTAGAATTAAAAAGCTAAGGTAATAGTCTTTTATTTACTTCTTATAAATTATTTAGATATTCTCTAGCTAATTCTTAGTTTTATTATAGTCTTTATTTATATATAATAAGTTTATATTATTTATAAAACTAACTATATATAGGCCTAGAGCTAAGTTAAGGGCTTTATAAAGTAAAGTTATTAAAAGGATAAAAAGGATAAGGGATAGTAATAAGCCTTAAGGGACTTTTTACTAGACTACTTTTTCTCTTATAAGACTACTATTAATATAAAGCTAATTTATCTTATTATTAAGGAAAGATTAAAGAAGGTTAAGAATTTACTCTAAGTAACTAAGGTAATAGAGTTTTTAAATAAGTAGCTTATAGTTAATATTATTAAAAGTACTAGCTATATCTAGTTATAAGAATAATATTACTTTATTATAGGCTTATATTATATAAATAAGCTTAATTATTACTACTATTATTATTTCTATTAACCTTTATCTCTAGTTTCTTATCTATCTTTTTAGTAGAAGTTAGTATATTTTTACTATAGTTATAATATAAGTAGTAAGAATCTTCTTAAAAAGCTTATTAGTTATATTAAGAAGGGTTATTAGGCGCTATCCTCTTACTATCTAGAGGTTATCTAAAGTCTTCTCTAGTTTCTAGAGGACTATAATAATACTAGACTAATATTATATTAAGAAATACTTAGTTTATAAAGATATATTAAAGATCTTTACTAGTGCCTTATAAAGTAAGGGGCTTAGGGCCTTTAGGAGTCTATATAAGACCTTATCTAGGCCTAGGGTATTCTATATTATATAGCCTCTTAGTATATCTTTTACTTTACTTATAATAATAGCTATAAAGATATTAGTTATATTCTATATATAGATAAGAGCGTTTTATTCCTTATTTAGGGTCTTATTAGGCTTAATAGCTACTAGGGCTAGGAAGAACTTTTAAGCTAGTACCTTTACCTTTTCTTCTCTTAATTATACTAAGGAGTCTTAGCTTAATTAGACTAGCTTTAAGATTATATTAGCTATATAGCTTATAATAAACCCTTTTACCTACTTATATTACTTTTATAATATTAGAGTATCTCTTAGTAAGTTAAGATATATTCTTTAGGTAGCCTTCTATACTTTAGCTAAGGCCTAGGCTTAGGTCTTTTTTATACTATAAGTAACTTCTTAGTTAACTTTATTTCTTAACCTCTAGGCCTTTCTTTATAATCTCTTTATTATAGTAACTACTTAGCTAGTTACTTAGTTCTATTACTCTAGCTTTTAGACTTAGGTAGGGCTTATTTTAAAGATAGTTTTTTTTATAATATCCTCTATTATTATTATAAACTTCTTATAAACTACTTCTATCTTTATTAAGGTTATTATTAAGGCTTTAGTTATAGCTAGGAGTTAAGTTAATATTTTTACTAATATAAAGATAATATTAATTATTCCTTATTTCTTTATTAGCCTCTTCTCTTCTATTTAATAAGCTTAAAGTTCTAATAGTTATAAGATATAATCTAACCTAATTAGGTTCTAGTCTAAGGTTATATACTTACCTTATAAGACTAGTAAAGCCTAAAGTAAGTCTAAGGTACTTATATAGTAGTTATAGTAGAATTATATTACTATCCTTAGGGATATAACTAGTATAGTCTTAATACTAGTAAGGGTCTTAATTATATTATTTATAAATATAGATTTCTTATTATAAAGATCTTAAGAAGGGTAGTAAAGGTTAAAGTCTCTAACTATTACTTAAGGGGCTTCTCTTACCTAAATATTATAAAAAAGCCTATATAGGTTAATACTAGGTTTAATATAGAGGTTTATAAAGATAAGAGGGTCTATAAAGAATTTAATATAATATATATCTTTCTTAATTATAACTTCTTATAATAACTTCTTAATCTTTTTATATATATATATAATTACCCTTCCCCCTCCTTATAAATACTAATAAGGTATTAAGGTAAGGGTAAATAGGGGGCTACTTAGTAATACTTCTTAAATTATAATAATATTATAATTATCCTCTTAATAAAAGGCTAGTTAGATATTATTATTATCTTTATAAATATTTTATAATAAAATCCTTATTTAATTATCTAGGCTAGACTAAGTTAGTTATAGTTATATCCTAGATTAACTTTATAATTATTAGTAATAGTAAGAGAGGTAAGAGTAAGTCTCCTTAGGTATAATTATAATCTCTAAGTACTAAGGCTAATAATAGTACTTACCTAACCCTATCTTCTCCTAAGGTAAGTATAGTACTTTTATATTATAAAATAGTTAGTAATACTAGGCTTATAAACCTTACTCTAGGGTTTATAAAGTTAAACTTTAGTATATTAGTTTATATAGAGAAAGGCCTTTAAACTAAGGCTAATAAAGAGGGTCCTAGAGGGCGCCCTCTTAGATACTATATACTCCTAGCTCTTTTTAAGGGTAATAATACTCTTAGAAACCTTAAGGGTCTCTCCTTATTTAGGCTTTAGTAGTAGCTTTTAAATTATATTAGTCTAAAGTAATATACCTCCTAGGCTTAGCCCTAATACTATTATATTATAAGGTAGTCTTAAGATTATATTAGATAATTACTTTTATAGTTAAGGTATAATTCCTTCTTATTCTCTTTTTTAGCTAAGTATAGCTTAGTTCTAATATAGGTCTAATAAGTATATTAGCTATATTATTCTTTATTCTAGTAAAACCTACTTATATAGTTATATTAGTAATATTAGAAGTATTATAAAGGCTATATTATCTCTAAAAAAGGCTTATATTAGAATACCTAGGAGTTAAAGAAGACTTCTTATTTATAAAAGTAATTTACTATTTTTATATTATAGGTTCTAATAATTATTAAGGCCTTTATTTTAGACTTAAACTAAAGATAATATATTTTTATTATAATAATATTTATCTTATTAAAAGCTAAAAGTATTATTATAAGATTAAAGGTATCTTATAAAATCTTATTAAATAAGACTACTTTTATTACTATAATATAGATTTATTAGGAGAGGGTTATCTTAGGCCTAAATATAATCTTTACTTAGAGCTTATCTTTAGTATATTCTTTTACTTCTTAATAGAAGGTTAAGGCTATATCCCCTAAGAGGAGGTAATATACTATTATTATTAAATTACACTAACTAGGCCTATATATACCTATCTAGTCCTATTATCTTTATAAGTAAGGGAAAAACTAGACTCCCTAGAGGAAAACCCTTACTTCTTTATCTAACTCTAATTATATATTAGTTCCTAGTAGGAGCTAGTAAGGCCCCTCTTCCTAATTATTTTTATTTTACCCCCCTTAGGGGGGGTGTCCCTTTTATTAGGCCTTAGCTCCTCCCTATTTACTCTATACCTACTCTATATCTATCCTATCCTAGTTCCGCCCTAGGTCTAATATTTATATAGGTTAGCCTCTATAGGTTATATACTTATTTTACTATTTTCCTACTCTTAACTAAGTAGTTAAGCGTATAAAGTATATCTCTTTAGTCCCTTAGTAGTACTATAGTAGGGGTATAGTATTAGCCTATAAGTTTATATTAGAGAAGTATATAATAGATATCCTCTACCCTATATCTATATCTATATATCTTTATATTATATCTAGGCACTTATTACTTATAGAGGAAAGCGTTTAGCCTAATCTTTCTTATCTATAGCTATATTATAATAGAGCTAATATACCTTAGTAAGTAGAGGAGCGGGGTTACCCTAGCCCTATACCTAGCCTATAGGGGCTTATAGACTAAGAATAAGGTAAGCTATCTTATCTACCTCTAGCTCTTAGTCTCCTTATACTCCTACTTTACTCTTTATATCTAGTTAGCCTAAGCCTTAAGTATATATTAGTCCCCCTCTAGTACCCCCCTACTTATCTTTAGTAGGTTTTAATAAAGGTCTTTTATTAGTAGTAAGATCTATCTTTTACTACTTTAGTAAAGCAGGACTAGGGATAATACCTATATAGTAGTATACTAAAGCTAGGCTATAGCCTTATTAGCCTCTTACTAGTTTAAGGTTCTACTCTTTTATATTATTAGATAGATATCTACTAGTAGTATACTAAGCTCTATCTCTATATAGTAAGTAGGGGTAGCCTTAAAGGCTTCTCTAACCACCCTTAAGCACCTTACCTATAGCTCTTAAAGGGGTCTAGCTAGGCCTTATATAGGGCTAGCCGTAGGGCTATACTACGCTACTACTCTAAATAATATAATTAAATAAATTCCCTAGAGGTAGATATCTTTTACTTCCTTAACCCTTAGGCCCTATAACTTCCTTACTATTAGCTATAAGGCTTAAAGTATAAACTAGACCTTCCTTAATATAGACTTAACCTACTTCCGCTATCTTAACCTTACTAATAGTATTACTCTAAGGAGGCGTATATCTATTAATAACTCTACTACCTCCTTACCCCTAAGTGTGAGGGGGCTTAGATCTAGGGCTCACCTACATTAGAAGTATAGTAGCTTAAACTTTAGTATAAAGAAACTTAGTTAATAGGTTCTTACCTAGTCTTTATATATAGCCTAGGTATTTTCTAGTTAGGACTTTATTTTATTATAGTTCTTCCCTATATATAGTAGGTTTATATTATTTATAAAGCTAACTATATATAGACCTAGGGCTGCCTTAAGGGCTTTATATAATAAGCTTATAAAGAGGATAAAGAGGATTAGTAATAGTAGTAAGCCTTAAAAGACTTTATACTAGACTACTTTTTCCCTTATTATATTACTATTAATTTAGAGCTAGTTTATCTTCTTATTAAAGAAGGACTAGATAAGGTTAAAGATCTTCTCTAAGTAACCTAACTAGTAGAGCTCTTAAATAAGTAGTTTATAGTTAATATTATTAAAGGCTTTAGTTATATTTAGTTAAAGAAGTAATATAGCCCTGCCTTAGGCCTAAGCTATATAGACTAGCTTAATAACTATTATAATTACTATTTTTATTAACCTATACCTTTAGTTCCCTATCTAACCCTTAAGAAGGAGCTAGTATGCCTCTACTATAGTTATAATATAAGTGGTAAGAATCTTCTTAAATAGCTTACTTATTATATTAAGGAGGGTTATTAGCTACTATCCTCTTACTATTTAGAGGTCATCTAGGGTCTTCCCGGGCTTCTAGAGGACTATAGTAGAGCTAGCTTAGTGCTAGGCTAGGTAGTGTCTAGACTATAGTAATATATTAAAGAGCTTCGCTAATATCTTATATAGAGGGGGGCCTAAGGCCTTTAAAAGCCTATATAAGACCCTATCTAGACCTAGGGCGTTCTAAGCCACGTAGCCTTTAAGTATATCCTTAACTTTATCTACTATAACTTCTATAAGGATTTCTATTTTATCCTATAGGGGTCTAGGGGCGTCTAGCTTATAGGTTAGGGCTATATTACGCCTAGGCTTAGGACTAATAGTTACTAGGGCTAGAAAGAACTTTTAGGCTAAGACCTCTACCTTCTCCTCCCTTAACTATATTAGGGTATTATAGCTTAGGTAGGCTAGCTCTAAGATTATATTAGCTATGTGTTTTACTATAAACCTCTTTACCTACCTATATTACTTCTATAATACTAGTATATTACCTAGTAAGTTAAGGTATATCCTCTAGGTTACCTTTTATACCTTAGCTAAGGTCTAGGACTAGGCCTTTTTTATTTTATATATAATCTCCTAGTCTACTTTATTTCTTAACCTCTATACTTACCTCTAAGTCCTTTTTATCTTAGTAACTACTTAGCTAGTTTTTTAGTTCTACTACTCTAGCCTCCTAGTCTAAGGGGGGCCTACTATAGGGATAGCCCTAAAGATAATATCTTTTATTACTAGTATAAGCCACTTATATACTACTTCTACCTCTAAGGGTCTTACTATTAGTAGTTTAGTTATAGCTAGGAGCTAGGCTACTACCTTAGCTAAGGTAAGACTAATATTAATCTTTCCTTATTTCTTTATTAGCTTACTTCCCTCTAACTTATAGGCCTAGAGCTCTAATAGCTATAAGATATAGTTAGACTTAGCTAGATTTTAGTCTAATATTATATATCTACCTCTTAGTATTAAGGAGGCCTAGAGAAGGTCTAAGGTACTTATATAGTAATTATAGTAATATTATATTACTATCCCTAGGGGCGTAACTAATATAGTTTTAATATAGGTAAGGGCCTTAATTATATTATCTATAAATAGGGATTTTCTACTATAGAGGTCTTAAGAGGGGTAGTAGAGGTTAAAGTCCCTTATTATTATATATAAGATCTCCCCTTCTAATAGAATTCCACTTAGGAGTCTATATAAGTCTATACCTAGCTTAGAGTAAATACTTATAAGGATAAAGGGGTTATTAAAGAATTTAATATAATATATATCCCTTCTAACTATTACTTCCTATAATACTCTATTAACCCTCTTATAGATATAGGTTATTACCCGCCCCCCCCCCTATAGGCGCTAGTATAGAGCTAAGGAGGGGGTAGGTAAGGGGCTACTTAGTAATATCTCTTAGATTATAATAATATCTAGGCTATCCTCTTAGTAAAGGGCTAGTTAAATATTATTATTATCTTTATAAATATTCTATAAGAGAATCCTTATTTAGTTATTTAGGCTAGGCTAGTTTAGTTATAACTATATCCTAGGTTAGTTCTAAGACTATTAGTAATAGTAGGAGTAGTAGGAGTAGTAATTTACCTTATAACTAGACTATAAGTATTAGGGCTAATAATAGTACCTAGTATAGCTAGTCTTTACCTATAGTAAGTATAAGGGTTTTATATTATAGAATCCTAACTAGTAACCCTAGGTCTATAGACCTTATTCTAGGGTTAGTAAAGTTAAAGTTTAGTATATTAGTTTATACTAGGAAAGGTCTTTAGATTAGGGCTAAGGAGGAGGGACCTAAGGGCTGCCCTCTTAGATACTATATGCTCTTAGCTCTCTTTAGGGGTAATAACGCCTTTAGGGACCTTAGGCGCCTTTCTTCCCTAGAGTAGTGGCTCTTAAACTCTATTAGTTAAAAGTAGTATACCTCCTAGGTATAGCCCTAGTACTACCTTATAATAAGGTAGTCTTAAGACTATACTAGGTAGTTTCCCTTATAGTTAAGATATTATTCTTTCTTATTATCCTTTTTTACTAGGTATAGTTTAGACCTAGTATAGGTCTAGTAAGTATACTAGCTATAATACTTTTTATTTTAGTAAAACCTACTTATATAACTATACTAGTAATACCTAAAGTATTATAAGGGCTAGACTATATCTAAAAAGGGCTTATATTAGAAGACCTAGGAGTTAAAAAAGACCCCTTACTTATAGAGGTAATTTACTATTTTAGTATTATATATTCTAATAATAAGAGAGACTTATATCTTAGACTTAAGTTAGGGATAATATACCTTTATAGTAATAATATTTACCTTATTAAAAGCTAAGAGTGTTATTATAAGGTTAGTAGTATCTTATAGGATCTCCTTAAGTAAAACTACTTTAACTACTATAGTGTATACTTACTAAGAGAGAGTTACCTCTAGACTAAATATAACCTTTACCTAAAGCTTATCTTTTATATATTCCTTTACCTCCTAATAGAAAGTTAAGACTATATCCTTAGAGAGGAGGTAGCGCGCTACTACTATAATATTAGCCTAAATAGCCCTATTAACTACTATAATAATCTCTTATAGGGAGTAGCTTTTAATTTCCTATATATATCCTCTAACGTTAATAACTAATTCTCTTTTATACCTAGTAAGAACTAGCTTAGCCTTAAGGCTAATCTAGTCTTAAGCTACTACTACTATAGTATATAACTATAAGCTAGCTAGAAGCTAGAGTTAGCTAATACTCTAGTTCTCCTTAAGTATTTATATAATTATCTCTTTTATAATAGCCTAGATTACCTCTTAAGTAATTAAGGCGTTAGTCCCCTTTAGGGTTACTCTAGCCTTATTCTAGGCCCTAGTTTACTTATACTTTATTTATATCTCTTTTATCTTATCTTTAAATTTATTTTTAATTAGGAAAAGAAGCTTATTAATTAGTTCTCTCTTTAATTTTAGTCTTACTTAGGTTACTACCGCCTTAGGCTTACTATAACGCTTATTAGCTATAGGAGCGTATTAGGACGCGTCCCTAGTAATAATCTATCTACCCTAACTACTCCTAATATGGCGGCTCTATACTAATATCGTCTAGGGGTAGAATTAGGTGCTTTTTAATATCTAATAAGTTATTTTTTAATTTTATCACTAGGTTAGGCTTAATGCGGTTATACACCGTTTCCTACTTATAAAGTTATATAATTAGGTAATATACTATTATTATAATATTTACCTAGATTACCTTATTTACTACTATAATAACCTCTTATAAGGAGTAGTCCTTAACCTCCTAGGTATATTCTCTAGTATTAATAATTAACTTCTATTTATATCTTACTAAGACTAGCTTTACCCTAGGGCTAACCTAGCCTTATATTACTACTATTTTAGTATAAGACTATATTTAGGATAGTAGTTAAGGTTATTTAATACTTTAGCTCTCCTTTAGTATTTAAATAACTATTTCCTTAATAATAACCTATATTATTTCTTAATTAACTAGGTTATTTATTTTTACTAAGGCTATCTTAACCTTACCTTAGGCCTATATCTATTTATATTTAGACTATAACTCCTTTACTTAGTCTTTATACTTATCTTTAATTAAGAAGAAGAGTTTATTAATAATTTCTCTCTTAGATCTTATCCTCTATCTAGTTATAACTATATTAGGCTTATTATAATATAATTTAGTTATAGGGATATATCTAGGTATATCTCTAGTAGTAAATTAGCTATTATAACTACCCCTAGTAAAATAGCTTTAAGCTAATATTATCTAGGGGTAGATTTAAGTGCTTTTAATTATCTAATAAGTTATTTTCTAATTTTATTACTAGATTAGGCTTAATATAGTTATATACTATTTCTTACTTATAAAGATACTTTTAGTTATTTATTATATTAAGTATATTTATATAATATTTATAAAATAATAATAAAGATAAATATAATAACTATAAGTATATAAAGGTTAAGAAGTACTAACTAGGCTATTATAAAAGAGGGGAGGAGCTTATTAAGGGGTGATCTAGCCTTAATAGAATATCTAATTTCCTTAAATCTAAATTAACTAGATTAGCTAGAAAAGGTAGAAATTAACCCCCCTTATACTCTAGAGACACCTAAGAGACTAAAAGAAAGGCTAAAGTTAGGAGTATTAACTTATAACTATAGACCTAGCCTAGACCTAAGCTAATAGCCCCCCCTAGGAATAAGAACTTAATTAAGAAGAAGGGCCTTATAAGACCTTATTAGAAGTTAATTAAGATTAAAGTAAATATATAAAAGTAAGGGTTTTCCTCTAAGAACTCTAGTTTTTCTTTTACTTATAAATAATAATAAAACTAGATAGATATATAGTCTAATTAATATAATTAAATAATAATAATATATAAGTCTTTATAAGTTAAATATAAAGCTAAGGTAGTTTTACTTTTTTATATATTATAATATATAAGCTTAATTATAATATAATTATAAATAAAGAAAATTAGCCTTAATATTTTCTTTTATAAATATTATTATTATTATTTATTTATACTAATTAGACTATATATCTATCTAGTTCTACTATTATTTATAAGTAAAGGAAAAACTAGAGCCCTTAGAGAAAAACCTTTATTTCTTTCTAATTACTTTAGTCTTATATTAGCTTCTAATAAGGTCCTATAAGGCCCCTCTTCTTAATTAAGTTTCTTAGGGGGGGGTATTAGCTAGGTTACTAGTTTAGGTCTAGGTTAGGCCCTTAGTTATAAATTAGTACTCCTAGCTTTATCCTCTAATTTAATCCTAAGAGCGCCTTAAGGGTGTAGGGGGGGCTTAATTTTACTCTTTCTAGCTAATCTAACTAATCTAGGTTTAGGAAAAAAGGCGTTCTATTAGGGCTAAGTTATCTCCTAGTAAGTATCTCTTTATCTTTATAGTAGCCTAATTAGTACTTCCTATCTCTAGTATATTTCCCTATATACTTATAATAGCTATATTTATATTTATTATTATTCTATAAATACTATATAAATATACTTAATAACTTATATATTAGGTTTACCTTAGGGTTATATTAGTTACTATATTATCCCTATATACCCTCTTATAATTAATATAATAACTACTTATTAGTCTTTACTTAGTTAATCTATTATTATTATTAGCTAGCTAATAGAGATAAAGAAGACTTAATTCCTTAATTCTTAGCTTCTTTTCTTTTTTTAATAACTATATTAATTAAATATCTCTCTTCTTCTTACCTATACTTTTCCTTTACTATCTTTATATATTATCTAGTTATACTTATAATACCCCTTATCTATAGATTTAAACTAACTATATATAAGAAGTATTATATTACTATTATTACCTTTAAGTAAATAAACTATTCTCTTTAATCTAGCCTAAGCTAGCCCTAGTCCCCCTCCTAACCTTAGTAAGATTTTTACTAATAAATCTATACCCCCCTTTACCTCTTACTATAATAAGCTACTCTCTTTCCTTATTAGCCCTAGTTTAGTAACTAATTAGTATAGCCTTATTATTATTTTACTTTTAAGATAACTAGAGAAGATAAGCTCCTACCTTAAGATAACCCTAAGCCTAAGTAAGATAACCCTTAGGTTACCCTTTATAGCTATTATATTAACTAAATAAAAAATACTAGTAAGTTAATCTATTTTTAACTTATATATATATATTACTCCTAACTTAGCCTTAATCCTCTCTTATTAATAGGCTTAGCTAAAACTAGCTTATATATTAAGTATATATAGATAAAGTAATATTACCTCTAAATAAGTCTACTCTAGTCTTAAGTTAACCCTAATAGTTAACTATAATAAGTACTACTTATAATTAAAGAGAGTATAATTACTATTTAAGGCTAGTTATAAGACTATTTTATAATTACTTTAGTAATAGTCTTAGCTAATCTTACTTTTAAATAATTAATACTAACTATATCCTAGGCTTACTATAATACTAGTAATATTACTATTAAGGAGGCTTAGGACTAGGCCTATACTATTAGAGGGGTTTACCCCTTTATTACTATTACTATTATACCTACTATACCTACTACTATTACGCCTCTTACCCCCGCTACTAACCTTATAAGCCCTAGTTAGCCCTTTATTATAGCTAACTAGGCCTTACTCTCTAATATTTTATTAGAGTTATATTATATCTCCTACTAATTAGGAGTTTTAGTAAACACTACTATCTATACTAACCTTACCCTAGCCCTAGGCCTAGCCCCTACTACCCCTATAGATATACTTATTACGCCTATTAACCCCGCCCCTACACCTACTATACCTATAGCCCCTATTATACCTATTATAGCCCCTAGTAGTATCTAAAGGCTAGCTATTAACCTAGGCTTAGATAATAATAAGGGTCTTATAACCCTAGAGTAGCTTTATCTTATAATTACTAAGGGCTTAGGTAGGCCCCTCCCTTTTATTCTTTTAGTAATAAGATTAATATTTAGCTTAATTAACTCTATTTTAGCCTTAATATAACTCTTACCTTAGCTTATTTTATTAATAATACCTAGTTTCTTTATACTTAACCCTTTTTTACCTTAGCCCTTACTTAGCCTTAATTATAAGCTAATATTTATATATATTAACTATCTTTTTTTATAAACTTATTTTACTATCTTTTTACTTTTAACTAGATTATTAAAGGTATAGAAGATATTATATTATTCTTATAATAATATTACTTTAAGGATATTATTATTAAATTATATTAACTAGGCTTATATATACCTATTTAGTCTTATTATCTTTATAAGTAAGGGAAAAACTAGACTCCTTAGAAAAAAACCCTTATTTCTCTATCTAACTCTAGTTATATATTAGTTCCTAGTAAGAGCTAGTAAGGCCCCTCTTCTTAATTATTTTTATTTTACCCCCCTTAGGGGGGGGGGGGGGTATCTCCTTTACTAGGCCTTAGCTCCTCCTTATCTACTCTATACCTACTTTATACCTATCTTATCCTAGATCTACCTTAGGTCTAATATTTATATAGGTTAGCCTCTATTAGTTATATACTTACTTTACTATTTTCTTACTCTTAACTAGGTAGTTAAGTATATAAAGTATATCTCTTTAGTTCCTTAGTAATACTATAGTAGAGGTATAATACTAGTTACTTATAAGTTTATACTAGAGAAGTATATAATAGATATCTTTTACCTTATATCTATACTAATATATCTTTATATTATAACTAGATACTTATTACTTATAAAAGAAAGTATTTAGCTTAATCTTTTTTATCTATAGTTATATTATAATAAAGCTAATATACTATAGTAAGTAAAGGAGTAAGGTTACCCTAGCCTTATATCTAGCTTATAAGGGCTTATAGACTAAGAATAAGGTAAGCTACTTTACTTACCTCTAGCTTTTAATTTCCTTATACTCTTACTTTACTTTTTATATCTAGTTAGCCTAAGCCTTAAGTATATACTAGTCCCCCTCTAATATCCCCTTATTTATTTTTAATAAGTTCTAGTATAAGTCTTTTATTAGTAATAAGATTTATCTACTATTACTTTAGTAGAGTAAGACTAGGGATAATACCTATATAGTAGTATATTAGAGTTAGGTTATAGCCTTATTAGCTTCTTACTAGTTAAGGGTTTTACTCTTCTATATTATTAAGTAAATATCTACTAGTAATATATTAAGCTTTATTTTTATATAATAAGTAAAGGTAGCCTTAAAAGTTTCTTTAACTACTCTTAAGTACCTTACTTATAACTCTTAGAGAGGCTTAGCTAGGCTTTATATAAGACTAGCTATAAGGCTATATTATATTATTACTCTAAATAATATAATTAGATAAATTCTCTAAAGGTAAATATCCCTTACTTCCTTAACCCTTAAGCCTTATAACTTTTTTATTATTAGTTATAAGGCTTAAAATATAAACTAAACCTTTTTTAATATAGCCTTAACTTACTTCTACTATCCTAACCTTACTAATAATATTACTCTAAGAAGGTATATATTTATTAATAACTCTATTACTTTACCCTTAAGTATAAGGGGGCCTAGATCTAAGGCTTACCTATATTAGAAGTATAATAGCTTAAACTTTAGTATAAAGAAACTTAGTTAATAGGTTCTTACCTAGTCTTTATATATAAACTAGGTATTTTTTAGCTAGGACTTAGTTTTATTATAGTTCTTTTTTATATATAATAGGTTTATATTATCTATAAAGCTAATTATATATAGACTTAGGGCTACCTTAAGGGCTTTATATAATAAGCTTATAAAGAAGATAAAGAAGATTAGAGATAATAGTAAGCCTTATAAGACTTTATATTAGACTACTCTTTTTCTTATTATATTACTATTAATCTAGAGCTAGTTTATTTTCTTATTAAAGAAAGATTAGATAAGGTTAAGGATCTTCTTTAGGTAACCTAACTAGTAGAGCTCTTAAATAAATAATCTATAATTAATATTATTAAAGGCTCTAGCTATATCTAGCTAGAAGAGTAATATAGCCTTATCTTAGGCCTAAGCTATATAGACTAGCTTAATAACTATTATAATTACTATTTCTATTAACCTATAGCTCTAGTTCCTTATTTAACCCTTAAAGAGAAGCTAGTATATCTCTACTATAGTTATAATATAAGTAGTAAGAATCTTCTTAAATAGCTTATTTATTATATTAAGGAGGGTTATTAGTTACTATCCTCTTATTATTTAGAGGTTATTTAGAGTCTTCTTAGGCTTCTAGAGGATTATAGTAAAGCTAGCTTAGTATTAGGCTAGGTAGTATTTAGACTATAATAATATATTAAAAAGCTTTATTAGTATCTTATAGAGGGGGGGGCCTAGGGCCTTAAGGAGCCTATATAAGACCTTATCTAGACCTAGGGCATTCTAAGCTATATAGCCTCTAAGTATATCTTTAACTTTATCTATTATAACTTTTATAAGGATTTCTATTTTATCTTATAAAGGTCTAGAGGTATCTAGCTTATAGACTAGGGCTATATTATATCTAGGTTTAGGACTAATAGTTACTAGGGCTAAAAAGAACTTTTAGGCTAAAACCTCTACCTTCTTCTCCCTTAACTATACTAAGGTATTATAGCCTAAATAGGCTAGCTCTAGGATTATATTAGCTATATATCTTATTATAAACCTTTTTACTTACTTATATTACTTCTATAATACTAATATATTACTTAGTAAGTTAAGGTATATCCTCTAGACTACCTTTTATACCTTAGCTAAAGCCTAAGACTAGTCCTTTCTTACTCTATATATAATCTCTTAGTCTACTTTATTTCCTAACCTTTATACCTACCTCTATATCCTCTTTATCTTAGTGACTACCTAGCTAGCTTTTTAGTTCTACTACTTTAGCCTCCTAAACTAAGAGGGGGCTATTATAAGGATAGCCCTAAGGATAATATCTTCTATTACTAGTATAAGCCACTTATATACTACCTCTACCTCTAGGGGTCCTACTATTAGTGGTTTAGTTATAGCTAGGAGCTAGGCCGCTACCTTAGCTAAGGCGAGGCTAATATTAATCTTTCCCTATTTCTTTATTAGCTTATTTCCCTCTAACTTATAGGCCTAGAGCTCTAATAGCTATAGGATATACTTTAAGGATATTATCTCTTCTTATTAACTTATATTAGAGTAGTATATAATAAATATCTTCTAGGCTACTTTAATACTAATATACTTTTAACTTATAGTTAAAGATATAATATTTATAGAAGAAGATATTTAGTCTAATTTTACTTATCTTAAGCTATATTATAATAAAGCTAATATAGTATAGAGAGTATAAGATTAGGGCTACTCTAGCCCTATATCTAAGATATAATAACTTATATACTAAGAAGAGTATAAGGTATCTTACTTTCTTTTAGTTCTTAATCTCTTTTTATTTTTACTTTATTTATTACTTTTAGTTTACTTACTTATTAAGTATATATTAGTCCCTCTCTAAGACCCCTTTACTTATTTTTAATAGACTATTATAAAGTCTTTATATTAGTAAGGTAATTTACTTTTTATAGTTTCTTTATAATAATATAAGAAAGATTACTTAGGTAATTATATAATAAAGCTAGACTATAGCTTTATTAGCCTTTTATTAGTTTAGGGTCTTACTTTTCCTTATTAATAGATAAATATTTATTAAGAGAACTTAAAGTTCTATCTTAATATAATAAGTAAGGGTTACTTTAAAGACTCCCTTAATAACTTATTATTACGCCTAATGTATCAGGCGTCACAAATGCAGCCCTCTCATTAGCTAGGCCTAGGAAGGGACCCACTGTTTTATCATTATATAATAGCACTAAATACGGTGGAGGCACACACACAGAGAATAATACAAAAAAGAATAATAACAAATATAAGACCTTTTAACCCTTAACGATAATTATTATATATACTAACACTAATTAGTGGTTAAATACTACAGATAGTTAGGACTAAATAACTAGATAAATTAATCACTATCTTTTTATACTAACTAGAAGAAGAACCCTTTACTGCTATATTTATAAGTTAAATGTCCCGCCTTATAAGAGTTTTTTATTCTTATTATCTATTACGAGAAAACCCTCCTCTATTTAAAGATATTATAATAGCTACCTTAAAAGACACCTTTATTATTTATTAAAGAACCTTAAGAAGAAGAAGAATTAATAGAGCCTAAATACTATAAGCTTATTAATTATTATATTACTATAAATATAGAGTTTTT
>JAEIJG010000306.1:0-33777 GCA_037289395.1 Beauveria scarabaeidicola | reverse complement strand
GTAGTAAGAGGAGGCTAGTACTAGAAGAATAAAGTACTAGTAATAGTATATTTATTATTTTCCTTTTTTATTATATTTTTAAGTAAATTAGCTAGAATTAAGCTATAAAGAGATTTTACTAGTATTACTTAAGGTACTAGCTTAAGCGGCTAATTATATAAGTACCTTAAGTAACTACTAGTTATACCTTAAAAGAGCTAATTTATTTTACTTTACCTATAAGCTATAGAGGCTATAGTAACTTAGTTATAAATAGCCTTAATTATATATAATATAAAGACTTTTTATATTACTTAATTAAGACCCTTAAAACCCACTCTATTCTAATAATAGTTTTTCTTATTTATTTTAAATATTACTTTTATTTTAATTACTTTTAATATAATATTTAAAACTTATTTATTACTTTTTTTAGTTATTATATTTATCTTTTTTACTATATTTTATACTAATATAGCTTTTAAACTTAGTATTATAATATAACTAGATTACTTTAATAAAAAATTAATAGCTTTTATTTTAATTATATTACTAATATAGTTTATTATAATAATTTAAGAATTATTTTATAATAAAATCTAATTATAAGTAATTTATAATAAAACTTATTAAAATTAAATTTTTTCCCTCTTTTTTTATAAATACTTTAGGTATTTTTACTACTATTATACTAAGAGGCGTCTTTAATATATAAGGTTTTAGTTAACTAGTGATTTGCTCTAAACTACCTTATACTTACTAGTTATATTGCCTGTGTTACTATCTATGTATTCGTTTTCTAACCGGCCTTTAAGGACCTAGTATAACCCTTGCCCGCTTTATTCCCTGTTTACTAGATACTCGTGCTCGCCCCCTCTTTAGCCGCGACTAAGCCAGGCAAGCTAGCTCTTTATCACACCCTCTTAAAGAGGGTGCTCCCCACTAAATTTATCACACTACTAAACCTATTATTTATATATAAAATTCACATCTAAAAAAGGCAACTTAGTAATAATAAAAAATATATTATTTTTAGTATTAGAATCTAAATTATATAATAGCTATTAGCTCTATTCCTAATTTTTAGGTCTAAGGGTTATTATGTTATTAAGATACACATAGAAGTGTGCTTATACCTTTTACGCTTATTTTAGTGGGAAAAATACTTGACGAGTTTAGTAGTGTGATGACTTTAGTGGGGAGCACCCTCTTTAAGAGGGTGCGATGAAGAGCCAGCTTGCCTGGCTTAGTCGCGGCTAAAGAGGGGGCGAGCACGAGTAGTAATGATGCTGAGGCGTGTTCTACATGGAATCTGGAGAGGTCGACTAGCATGGTAGCTGGCGTGATATCCCCTTACCCCTCTATATTAAAGCAGGAAAGAGAGCGAGAGAGAGAGAGAGCCTCGCCTCTAATGCCGTGATCCTGAGTTTTTTTAAGTACTAGCGACTCGCGACTTATAGTATATTTTATTAGTGTATTTAGTAGAGTTATTACTAACGTACCATTCTACTCTATAACCACGTAAAACGCTACTAGATAATAACCTTATTACTACTATACCGTTAATTAGCTATTTTACTACTTTTAATTATAAAGATAAAGTATACTTCTTTTTATATAGAAGAGGCTATAGTAAGTATAGTTTTTAATATTAAAATAACCCCCTAACTAAGAAGAATAATACTATAATAATAATAGTAAGAGACTTTATTCTTTATTATATTATTACTTAAGTAATATTATAAGAATAATATTAATATAAAGAAGCTAATACTACTTAATTTAGTCTATTAAGAGATATATAATTTAATAAAAAACGCCTTCTAGAACCGCTTATAGTAGCTAAGCTAAATAGTAAGTAAATATAAGGATATTTAATATATTTAGAATATATTTTTAGTAGTAGAAGTAATATCTAAAATAATAGCTAATAATAAAACTAGTTAGTTATTTATTAGTAATACTAATATTAAGAAAATTAAGGATATATATAAGAAAATAAGTAAGTAACTTATTATATTAGGTATACCTTATAGTAAAGGTGTCTTACTTAATACCTATTAAGAGATATTTAATAGTAAAGTAGTTAGTAGCCTCTTTATTTAATAAGCTAATTAAAACTATACCTAGCTTCTTATAATACTAGATATTATAAAAGAGATAATAGAGCTAGTTAATAATAATATACCTAATATTTAAGGAGATAAAGAGGTTAGAGATAGCTTAATTAATCTTAATTTAGCTACTAGAGGTAATAATAAAGCTAGAGAAAGAGATAAAGATAAGGAGATATTAGAGGTATAAAATCTAACTCTAAGCACTACTACTACATCTAACTTTAGCCCTAGGCCTAGGTCTAGCGCTAATAGCGGTAGCGGTAGTAGCGGCCGCCTCCCTACTAATAATAACCTTAATTTAGGTATTATTAATACTACTAAAGAAGAAGATAATAATCCTTTTAGGTCTCTAACACTAGTAGCTAGGTAACTAACGCTATAGAGTATCTCTAGGGGCAGAAGAGGTAGAGGCACCTCTAGAGGCTCGTTATTAACCCCTAGGCAGCGTGTGGCTATATAGGCCGCTTAGGCAGGCACGCTAGAGCCTAGTGTTATTAAGAAAGAGTATTTTTATTACTATAATATTCCTAGTACTATTATAATTAAATAAGTAGTTTAAGATTACTAAGAGCTATATAGGGAGATAAAGCTAGCTTAGATAATTTAAATAGTATATTATTTAGGTAAAGATCTAAATATAATAGTAATTTAGAACTAATTAAAAAATAAAGAAGTAAAATTAGGCTTTTTATTAATATATCTTAATTAATAATAAACTAATAATATATAAGGCTTACTTTTAGTATAGTTTTTTATAATAATTCTATTTTCTTAATCTTTTTTTTTTTATTAATACTAAATCTTTTTAATCTTTCTTACTTATCCTAATCTTATAAATACTTATTATACCTATCTTAAAGCTCTTTAGCTATTTTATTATAAATCTAGGATATTAATAACCCCTTAAATTAAGTTTTAAGCTACTCTTTTACTTACTAAAGTATCTTAATTTCCCTTAGGAAGAGTATCTTTTCTTCTTCTTAATACTACTCTTTAAGTGATTTCTTACCTAATTTAATAAAGTTAAATAGCCTAGTTATTATAATAATAAGGTTAACTTATACCTTAATTTTATATTCTAGTACTAAGCTTCTTATTAACTTCTACTTTTACTTATACTAATTAAAGATATTTTTAATAATTACCCTTAACTAGGTATAATATAAGTTAAATAATTCCTCTTTATTCTAAGACTTCCTTACTATATTAAACTAATCCTAAAGATAATACCTAGTCTTATTATATAATAAAAGAATTCCTTATTAGGTACTAAAGCTAATATCTCTTAGATATATCCGCTTTAACTAGATATTAAAACCCTTAATTATAGCTCTTAGTAAGAGAATTAAGTTTACTATAGACCCTTTAGCGTTAGCTAAGATAAAGGTAAATAACCCTCTAGAGTCTACTATAGTGAATATATTCTAAGTAATATTCCCTTACTAATTATATTACTTCTAACTTATTTAGTAAGGGATAAAAGCACTTATATAAGTATTATTAATAACCCTAATTATATTAGTAAAAGGTTTAAATTTTAAGGCTAATTTAATATTATTTAATAAGTATTCTTTAGCTAGAAGCTTAATAAATATATAATATAACTATACTATTAGTTCTAGTAATTTATTTATAATTCTTAAAATATATAATTACCTAATTCTAAATTATTATATTATAGCTCTTTAAGGTATAGTAAAGGTATAAATCTATAAAAAAGTTATAACTTTAATACTAAGTAGAAGCCTTTAAGAGCTCCTAGTAGAAGTATTATTTTTAAGCTAATTAATAAATATAATAAAGATAGCTTTTAGTATCTAAAAGAGCTTATTAAATTTATTATTATTAGTTAACTCTTCTAAAATACTATTATAAAGGTTATTAGTATCCTTAAAGGTCTAGTATTATTAAGAAGATATAATTCCCTTATAATAATCTTTAAATTTATTAATATTATTATTAAATTCCTTATTAAAAGAGCCCTTAATATTATTATTAAGGGTATTAACTAGCTATAATAAATTAATAAGGCTAGGTATTTTTAGTGATTTTATAGATATTAAGCTAAACCTACTTAAGTTATTAAATTTAAAAGAGAGACTAAGGACTTACTAGACTTTTAAAAAAATAATAAAAAAAGTATAACTTTACCTCTTCTAGTAGGTCTAAATACCCCTACTTAGCTTAATATATAACCTCTAGGGGTGTTAAAATATTATATAAAAGCTACTAGGATTTATATAGTGATCCCTACTAAATCTAGTAAAGCGCGAATTTTATGTAGACGAGTCACGAGTCGCGAGTCGCCAGTACTTAAAAAAACTTAGCATCACGGTATAAAACACAAAACGAGCGAGCAAGCACCGCAACACAGCCATAGGCTAGCTAGATGGCTGGGTTAGCTCGAAATGAGGAGCGCAGCAAAAAAGAAAATTGTTCCCAAGCCCGGGATTCGAACCTGGTCCTCCTCGTCCCTTTCGGGCACGGTTCCGCTGGACTTCCACGCAGTAGGCTTCCGCCCCAGCTTCGCCGTGTGTCAGCAAGATATGCAACCACTACACTAGCCTGGGTTGGTTTGTTGTTGAGGAGTGGAGGTTTATTTTTAGATATAAGCCTTCGTTCGCCGTGTCAACCACCCTAAACATTCGCCGCGCCGAGTTTATGCATATGCCTTAACGTAACGTGGTTTCACACAACCGACGAAAAGTGAAAGATTTGTAAGTGTATCTGCTTAACACATTAGAGAGATACCACACCGCCGCACTTAAGGAGTCCCGCATAACATAGAATAATTGCTAAATGTTAGGCAGAGAGTGCGGGTGTAGCTATACCATATATAGCTTGACACTAGGCGCTGCGACGCCGCGCATTATACATCAACAGATGGAAAAAAGGCACTCGCGGGCCTGGTTTCTTACTGCGCATGTAGGCCTGCTTGCTGTTAAAGCTAAACACGATCGCGGAGCAAAAATAAAACCCTGCACGGCCTAAAAAAGAATCTCCCCTCCGGGGATCAAGCCCGGGGCCTTCTGGCGAAGGAATAGTATTAGATGAATACCACTGACAACTAGATGTTATAACCAATTAGACTAAGGAGAGCGCTTGTTGTGAATGCGTATTCTTATTTCATGTTATAAAGCAGCGAGATCGAGGTGGTGTTCGTCTGAGTCATAATGAGGCGGTCTCTAGAGTGCGTATCGTTGGAAATTGGTCTTAGATGGAACCTCGCAGGAGAGAACATGCTAGCAAAAGAGAGGATAAAAGGAAGAAGTGTCTTGACCGTACAGCCATGGGCATCTCTCTTTCTAAGCTACTACAGCCAAAAGTGGCAGGTACTTGAGGCTACTTGATTTATAGCTAGGCAGCTAGAAATAGCGTCTATTATTAGTGGAAACTGTAATAATATCTTCTATTACTAATATAAGTTACTTATATACTACCTCTATCTTTAGGGGTCTTATTATTAGAGGTTTAGTTATAGTTAGGAGCTAGGCTATTACCTTAGCTAAAGTAAAACTAATATTAATCTTTCCTTATTTCTTTATTAACTTATTTCCCTCTAACTTATAAGCCTAAAGCTCTAATAGCTATAAGATATAATTAAATTTAGCTAGGTTCTAGTCTAATATTATATATTTACCTTTTAAGACTAAGGAGGCTTAAAGGAGGTCTAAGGTACTTATATAATAATTATAATAATATTATATTATTATTCCTAAGGGTATAACTAATATAATTCTAATATAAGTAAGGGTTTTAATTATATTATTTATAAATATAGACTTTTTATTATAAAGGTCTTAAGAGGGGTAATAAAGGTTAAAATCTTTTATTATTATATATAAGATTACTTCTTTTAATAAGATTTTACTTAGGAGTTTATATAAGTCTATACCTAGCTTAGAGTAGATACTTATAAGAATAAAAGGGTTATTAAGGAATTTAATATAATATATATCTTTTTTAACTATTACTTCTTAAGATACTTTATTAACCTTCTTATAAATATAAGTTATTACTTACCCTCCCCTTTATAAGTACTAATATAAAGCTAAAGAAGAGATAAGTAAGAGACTATTTAATAATACCTCTTAGATTATAATAATATCTAGGCTATTCTCCTAATAAAAAGCTAATTAAATATTATTATTATCTTTATAAATATTTTATAAAAAAATCTTTATTTAGTTATTTAGGCTAAACTAGTTTAATTATAATTATATTTTAAGTTAGTTCTAAGATTATTAATAATAAAAGAAATAAAAAAAATAATAATTTACTTTATAATTAGATTATAAAAGCTAAAGCTAATAATAATACTTAATATAACTAATCTTTACTTATAATAAGTATAAGGGTTTTATATTATAAAATCTTAATTAATAACCTTAGGCTTATAGATCTTATTTTAAGGTTAATAAAGTTAAAATTTAATATATTAGTTTATATTAAAAAAGGTCTTTAGATTAAGGCTAAGGAGGAGAGACCTAAGGGCTACTCTCTTAAGCGCTATATACTCCTAGCTCTCTTTAAGGGTAATAATACCTTTAAGGACCTTAAAGGTCTTTTTTCTTTAAGGTAATAGCTCTTAAACTCTATTAGTTAGAAATAATATATTTCTTAAATATAGCCTTAGTATTACCTTATAATAAGGTAATCTTAAGATTATACTAAGTAATTACCATTATAATTAAGATATTATTCTTTCTTATTATTTTTTTTATTAAGTATAACTTAGACTTAATATAAGTCTAGTAAGTATATTAATTATATTATTCTTTATTTTAGTAAAACTTACTTATATAATTATATTAGTAATACTTAAAGTATTATAAGAGCTAGATTATATTTAAAAAAGACTTATATTAGAAGACTTAAGAGTTGAAAAAGATCTCTTATTTATAAAGGTAGTTTATTATTTTAATATTATATATTCTAATAATAAGTAAAGTCTATATCTTAGACTTAAGTTAAAGATAATATATTTTTATAATAATAATATTAAGTATTACTATTTATATAGTGCTATTTTACTATTTATATAGTGTTAGTACCTAAATTTATAGGTAAACCCTATATAAATAGAAGTATCTTTTTCCTTAGCCGCCACTACTATCGCCGCCATCGCTCTTTTAACCTAAATTAACGCTTTTTTAGCTAGTTATATATATATTAGTGAAGGTAGTGAAGGTGTATTTTTTTAAACGAATTAGCGAGCGTTAAGAGCTACTACGAGAGGCTTAGGAGTTAGAGGTAGTGATAGCGGCGATAGCGGCGATAGCAGCGGCGGCTAAGGAAAAAGATACTTCTATTTATATAGGGTTTACCTATAAATTTAGGTACTAACACCACATAAATAGTAAAATAACACCATATAAGTAGTAATACTTATAATATTTACTTTATTAAAGGTTAAGAGTATTATTATAAGGTTAGTAGTATTTTATAAAATCTTATTAAATAATATTATTTTAACTACTATAATATATACTTATTAAGAGAGGGTTATTTTTAATTTAAATATAACTTTTATTTAAAGTTTATCTTTTATATATTTCTTTACCTCTTAATAGAAGGTTAAGACTATATCTCTAGAGAAAAGATAATATATTATTACTATAATATTAGCCTAAATAGCCTTATTAACTATTATAATAATCTCTTATAAAGAGTAGTTTTTAATTTTTTATATATATCCCCTAGTATTAATAAGTAATTCTCTCTTATATCTAATAAAGACTAGTTTAGCCTTAAGGCTAGCTTAGTCTTAAGCTACTATTATTATAATATATAACTATAGATTAACTAAAAGCTAAAGCTAGTTAGTATTTTAGTTTTTTTTAAGTATTTATATAATTATCTTTTTTATAATAACTTAAACTATCTCTTAAGTAATTAAAATACTAGTTTTTTTTAGGGTTATTTTAGCCTTACTTTAGGCTTAAGTTTACTTATATTTAGTTTATATTTCCTTTATTTTATTTTTAAATTTATCTTTAATTAAAAAGAAGAGTATTACTAGGTGTATAGTGCTATTTTGCTAGGTATATAGGAGCACGTGACGTCCTACTAGTGTCACACTAGCGCGGTACCTCTATTTTTATATATACACACACTATAATTAATATACTCTTTTAGACTTACCTAATTTAGCTAATTCTATTAACTTTAATACTAGTAGTATATAACTATTATATTTTTCTCCTTTTTCCCTCCTTTATTATTACTCTTTATAAGTCACTAGTAATAGTAAAAGCTTTAGCTTAAATTCTACCACTACTAGAGCTATTACTTTTTCCTTCTCTTAATACCTTCTTTTCTTTTTTATAGCTTTTTTATTATTTAAATAATACTATAATTATAAGGGGTAGAATAACTAAATTAGCTTAATATAATAGTAAATATATTATAAATTATTACTAAATTATATATAATAAAGGCTAATATTAAAGCTCTTAAGGGTAAGGCCTTTAGAGATATAACTTTTAAAAGATAAATTACTTATTCTAAATTAATACTAAAATAAACTAAGGCTTAGCTAGCTAGTAGATATATAAGGTTAAAGTTAGCTCCTATAATTACTATTAATCCCTTAATCCTACTACTTACTAAATTTATTACTATTAAACTAAAGAATATTAAGCGCTTAAAGCTAAACTATTTAAGCTAAAAGCTCTTCCCCTTTAAGAACTTAGGGATATTATATAAATTACCTTCTTAAATTTAATACCTTATTAGATAAATAAAGATATATATAATAACTATTAATAGATTAAAAGGGAGGTACTAAATAGCCTAACCTCTACCTAATAATAGATTTAAATTCTTTAATAATAAAGCCTTTATTACTAGGTTAAATATAATAAAAATAAGCCTATTATTATCTTTTAGACTTATCCCTAGTATAAGAAGATATAAAAGTAATTCTTATATATTACTAGGCTTAATAATATATATAAAATAAACCGCTTTAAGATATATCTATTTTAAGTTACTAGTATAACTAATTAGAACTTTATTATTAACCTTAGTTAGGGCTTTATTAATATAAAGACCTTTAAGGGCTATAAGTAGCTACTTACCTAGCTTAATAAATTCTATTAATCTCTTAATATCCTTTAGCCTATAGTTATTCTTATAGATAATAAAGCTAGGCTTAAGAAAGCACTATATAAGATCTAGCCTAATATTTAATAGTAGCTCTATATATTTTATATTAACATAAACGTTTAAGGCGCTATTAATATAAACTAGGTTAAATTAGATAATAATATAGTAGAGCTAGAGGAGGTTAAGGTGCCCTCGTGTGGTTACCCTAACCCTAATAACTCTATAAATCCTATTACTAAGAATAACTATACTAGTATATTAGCTACCTAGAAGAAGGTTATTTTTATACTAACTAAAGCTAAATTTAATACTTATTAGTAGTTAATAAAGAACTAATATAGTTAGTAAAATAAGATATTATAATATATTATTAGCTACTATATACTTATATAGTAATAATAAGCTAAATACTTAATTAAATAATACTAGAATTTTAGCTAATATATTAATTCTCTTACTAAATATATATATAAAGATATTAAAAGCTATCTAATAACTAGGACTAGAGACCTCTTATACCTATATATCTACCTTAAATAGGTTATTAAATAGAAAAAATAAGATTATAACTAAAAATAAGCTATAATAATATATTATTAGATAGCTAATTTTAACTATAAGTAGCTTAGTAAGCTACCTATCTATATCTTAAAGAAGGCTCTTAAGTATATCCTTAGGTAATATAATAAGGCTATTAGCTTAATTAAGCACCTTTATAACCCTTAATAGTAACTACTACTAGCTAGTAACACCTATTATTATAACTACCGCTTTAGGCTTCTATATATATACTAACTTAAGTAGCTTATCCTCACTAATTCTATCTTTAATAAAGACTTTATATATACCTACTAGTAGCTTTAATAACCTCTAGTAAGAAAGATAACTCTTTTATAGTAATTTTAATATTAATTATATATTAAGATATTAAAAAACCCCTTTACTAAATATAAGACCTTAATATTATTTAGAACCTTTATAATAAGCCTTAGGTAATTATTAATAATAAGATTAATATTCTAACTTCTTTAATACTAGCTAAAATAGTAATACCTATTAAACTATTATAAATCCCTCTTACCTAGCCTAAATTACTATAATTAAAACGCTCTTCTTAATAAAGTATATAGCCACTTTATTTAAGTATTTATTATATAAGAATATAAGCTAAACTAGCTAGTTAGGGCGACCTTACTAGCGCTAGCACGAGTATTATATAGCGCCGGCGCCGGCATAAGCATTATATAGCGCTAGCGGCGGCGGCGGCGGTAGGGGTTATAGTTATAGTAGGAATTAGTGTAGAAGAATTATTAATCTGGCTCTAATATATGCATAATTATTAAAAATAGCAAAAATGCGTTTTTTAAGTAAATTAGCGAGTGTTAAGAGCCTCTATAAGAGGTGGTGGTAGTGGTAGTAGCGGCGGCAGCAGTAGCGGCGGCGGCGAGTATATATTATAGTAGGAATTAGTATAGAAGAATTATTAATCTAGCTCTAATATATATATAATTATTAAAAATAGTAAAAATATATTTTTTAAGTAAATTAGTAAGTATTAAGAGCTTTAATTAATAGTAGTGGTAGTGGCGTAGGGAAGGTAATAGTAGTATTAGTAGTAGTAGTAGCTAGAAAATATAAATATAGCTTATTTTTTAAAGATACTTATATTTATATATAATTCCTATATAAAATAAGGTACCTCTATAAAATCTCTAGTAAGTAATCACGTATACCTATACACCTAGTAAAATAACACTATATACCTAGTAATACTTAAAAAGAAAAGCTTATTAATTAGTTCTCTCTCTAATTTTAGTCTTATTTAGGTTATTACTACCTTAGGCTTATTATAGCGCTTATTAGCTATAAGGGTATATTAAGATATATCCTTAGTAGTAAACTATTTACCTTAATTACTTTTAATATAATAGCTCTAAGCTAATATTATCTAGGGGTAGATTTAGGTGCTTTTTAATATCTAATAAGTTATTTTTTAATTTTATTATTAGGTTAGGCTTAATATAGTTATATACTATTTCTTACTTATAAAGATAAGTAGTTATATATTACTTATATAAGTATTACTATTACTAGTAATATATATAATAGAATAAGTGTAATAACTATAGCTAATTATAACCTATATACTATATAATAGATTATTACTATATAAGGGTTAGCTAGAGATAAGACCCTTACTAAGGAGTTATTACTTTTTAGTAAAGAGAATAAAGTTATACTATATAATAATCTCTCTTATTACTTTCTCCTAGTTAGCTATTACCCTACTCTTATCCTTAATAGATTATTTAACAGCCTTATCAGCTTATGCGTTGGTATCCAGAAGCTGCTCGAGCCTCCTTATACGGTTCCGTGTGCTAAATCCAAGGTGAACCTCGATATCTACCAACATATTCCACACTTTCATCTTCCTGCCGATACCGGTAATGTGCTTGGCAGCTAAAGATGATGTTGCCTCGTCAGTCTTTGACTCCTCTGCTCCGTGGTGCGCAACTAGCGCTCTGGGGTACGCACCAAAGAACAATGCGTTCACCGAAAAATTGCGCACACACTGGCAAATCTCCGATGTACCTATGATAGCAATTTCCGACGCATGATATTCTATCTGCTTCCTTGTCAGAGCTGATTCTTGCGGCGGGCTTGTCAAAGGGTTTGGCTACTTCTGGTACACGACGAGAATCCTGCACGGTAGGTTCGGCTAACAACAAGAGATGTAGGAGGTGGAATAACAGCATCGAGGCCGCTGGGATAACGTGAGCGGCAATACTTTCAACTCAAGCAAGTCGATAGGCTAAATTGGACGTACCAGCCGCCGGAAGCGCAAAATAGATCTTATAAAATCCCTGGTCGTCAGGCTCACCATATTTTATACCATTAAAAGATATAGGCAGGCCTTGATTCCACCGCGCAGCGTCTGCAAGGATATCCTGCCGAGTATCTGATGTCGGCTCTGTCCAGTAGAGGACATTAATAGCTCTGCCAACAAGCCAAAGCGCCTGGTTTCCAAGCATATGCTCGTCAGTCTCACCCTCTCGCCACCTGACATTCCATTTTTCAGGATTTATTTGTAATGGCGCTTCATTCACCAACGCCACAAAGATCTCGTGGCGAATATAAATCCAAA
Organism: Beauveria scarabaeidicola; assembly: GCA_037289395.1. Taxonomy (NCBI): domain Eukaryota; kingdom Fungi; phylum Ascomycota; class Sordariomycetes; order Hypocreales; family Cordycipitaceae; genus Beauveria; species Beauveria scarabaeidicola. The sequence continues at coordinate 21,426 of JAEIJG010000306.1, read as the reverse complement.
AGTTGGCGAGATCCACGCCCTCCGACGAGGCACTGACTCCACGGTTTGTGATTAGGACCATGGCGCCGTAAAAGTGATGCTTATGCTCCTTCTCTTGGCTGGCAATCATCTCGTAGCTGCCCAGTAACATGGTCGAGGTCAAGGTATCTTCGTGGTGAGTAGTCTTATTGCCGGTCATCGGCTGAACATATTTGATCAATACTTGCAGTGCCTTGCTGTAGTAGCGACTAGCTGCGTTAGCCCAAACCTCTCCAGAAGGTAGGAGACTCAGATTTTTGGCAGTAAAAGCGCACACACTATATACCAGCAGCTCGGACGTTGTACATCGACGTAGGATTTCGCGTTGGTAGGTGCATTCGTAGTCAAACATATCCATCCAGGTCGCAACGCCAATTTGGTACGTCTTGAGCAGATGGACTATTTCTGAAGTCAATGACATGCTAATGCCACTCGGTTGGGGGTTTGTGGGCGACAGCGAGATTGGCCGAGCTTCGGCCGCGGCAGGCGGATATGTCTTGAAGAGGTCCCATGTTGATATTGGTCTTTCTGCCAACACAGAATCTTGGTCTTCTACCCCGGGAAAGTGTGTTTGTTGGTTGTTGGCAGAAGACGGAAAATCTGTTGCAGCTTGCCGTGGCCCGTCTACATGCGAGTAGTGCACTATGAAGTCGTGTTGCTGGCAGTGCAAGTTTAGACGCTTGCAATTACCACAGACAGGCTTCCCCTCGTCGCACCGCGTGTGACGTGCCTTGCACGTATCGCTACAGCAAAATGTGATCAGTTGCGGCTGTCTTTTGCGCGGCAGGAGCTCGCCCCTGTTGGCCCAGCAAAGTACAAAAGAAAAGGAACTGTTGGTATCACAAGGGGTCGTACGGTACGATACGTAGGGTTCTTGGTGGTGTTGATGTTCTTGCTTGCTTAGGGCCACATTTGCCCTATCGAGAGTTACAGGTCTATTATACAGTTGTGGGTCATTCGACATAGCGAGCCAATAAGAGTGCTGCATTTAGTGGCTATAGCTAGTGGCTATAACACTAGCAGTCTTTCTCTTTTAAGGCTAAAAATCGTCGAATTCCTCGATTTAAGCTAAATTAGCTTAATTCCGTTAAAAACGTAATAAAAAGTAGATTCTTCTAATATATACATATCTAGCATATCCTTCTTCCGTTCTATGCCTCCGTGCCTTCGTGCCTTTATGCCTTCTTTTCTAGTCATTATTCCTTTATATTATCACAGGCCACCTATCCCTATATCCTAATATTAATCTTATTTATATTAATAAGGCTTTTAAGCGTTAGATTTAGTGATACTTTTATTATAGCATTAGCTAGATTATAGTTACTATTAATCTATCTTATCTTATATACCTCTCTTTATTTATATAATTATTAGAGCGCTATAATATTAATTATAAGTTATTTCTCTTTTATAGTACTTAATTTAACTAGGCATTTATATAATAAGAAGAAATTAGTTAGTAGAATTATTAAGATCTCTAGAAGGCTAAGCCTCTTAATTATTATTATTAATATTAAATTAAGGGTATATATAATATTTACTCCTTATACTATACTATATAATTTACTTACTAGGGCGCTTTATATTACTCTCTTTAATTTTATTAAGCTATATATAATAATATTACCTCTTAGGAGGCTCTAGTTATTAGCTTAATCCTTATTACCTAAGATAATAATATAACCTAGTTAGGAACTTAAGTCTTTATTATTAGCGAATAATCTATTAATAAAGGTAAAGAGCTTAGCCCTAGTAAGGTTAATAGGGATATATTAAAGCCCTCTCTTCGTGTTATCTATCTACTATTATAGATAGTAGCGGAGCCGTTTAAAATTATTATTATTTAGCTCCTTTTACTAGGCCACTATAGAGAGGTTATAGGCGGCTTTTAGCTAGTAAATAGTTAATAGGTACGCTCTATAAGCTTATTACTTTATATATTCTTACTTTATTATTAGGAGAGCTAACCTATTAGCTTACTCTTTCTATATAACTATAATAGAGTTATTAGAGCCTAGGGTGATTTAGTAACTATTAAAGAGTAGTAGTGTCTTTATTATAAGGAATTCCTTTAGTTTAGTAGTAAATCTAGTAGCTATAAGCTTCTTATCCTTAAGCTAGGTAAAATTCTTATTACTTAGGCCTATTATATTATCTATTTATATTCTTATAAGGCTAAATTTATCGCCTATAGAGATTATAAGGTATAGATTAAAGGTTAAAGTGATTATACTAAGCTACTTATAATAGTGCTTTAAGTAGGTCACCTACTAGTAAGTGCCTACTTCTAGGATACTATATAAAGGCTTAATCACCCTTATAATTATACTCTTTAGGTACTAGTTATAAAGCTATTATAGTAGCTTTATAAGGATAACTTATTAGAGTGGGGTATTTAATTATATATATGCCTAGGTAATATCTCTTATCTAGAGGCTAATTTTTCTTTAGGTGAGTAAGGGAGCTAGTATAATAAGTAGCTACTAGCTATTCCTCTAGATTATTAGTGATTCTATTAATATAATAAATTTACCTTAATCATTATAACTATAAATTATAAGGCGAGATTTCTTATAGGGCTTATTAGTGCCTTTACCTTTTACCTTATATACTATTTATACCTTAAAAAGGTAGTACTAGTTATATTTATTTTTATTATATTATTTAAATTAGAAGACACCTCTATTAAGTAGCTACCTAACCTTATTAGAGTTAGACTTTTTAAATAGCTAGCCTAGTATAGTTATTAGGCCCTTCTCTTATAGCTTAATAGCTAGCTTTTAGTTAATTTATTCCTTAGTAGTAATAAAGGCCTTATTAAAAAGGGTATTATTAGAAAAAGCCTCTACTAGGAAGGCTTTATTAAGTATAAATTTATTATAAGGCGTCTTATTAAAGAAAGCCTTATTAAAGATAGATTTAGCTAAGAGGGCCCTATTCTAGCTATATTTGTTATGTCTTAGTTATATTAACCTCCTTAGTGCTAGCCCCTCTTCTAATCTCTCTTCTACTTCCTCCCCCGCTATGCCTCCGTTACCGCTAGGTTCGCTAGTAGCGAGAGTAGTTATAGCGCTCTCTCTACTACTTCTTCTAGCGGCGGCGCTATTAGTGGCGAGGGCGATTAGCGTGCCCTCTACACTACTTCTTCTAGCTAGGGCGCTATTAGTGGCGAGGGTAATTAGCGTGCCCTCTATACTACTTCTTCTAGTAGCGCTAGGCCTAGGTTCGCTAGCGGCGAGAGCTAGGGCCTCTCTTAGGTATAGCCTAATAACTATTAACTAGAAATTAGCTAGGCCGCGTGGTATATCTAGGGTGTATATCTCTCTATACATAGCGATAAGTCTATATAGCCCTTACTAGCTACCTTTCTCTTAGAATATAGACACTTTTAATTATAAGGGAAGACTTCTAATATAGCTAGTGACTAGGCTATTCTTTATTCTAAGGGCGTCTCTTACTTACCTCTTAGTTAGGAGCTTTTTAACTTTATTAATAGCTTTCTAGATAGCTTTAGTATAGTAAAAGATAGATATATTAGGTAAAGAGGTATTAGTTAATTAGGGGTATACTTTAAATACTAGTAAGGTTAGTATAATACTATTAGGTCTAGTGGTATTATTAATAGCTTTAATAGCCGCTTATAATTTCTAGTTAGATATTATATTACTACCTATTTCCTTATTAAGGATCTTATAAGCGTAGTAGAGGACTCTATAGTACCTTTTTACTTTACTAATAGTATTATAAGCTTTAATAGGGGCTTTATAAGTCTAGATATTTAGGGACTTTATATACTCCTTAAATTTAGTAGAAGTAAAGTTCCTACTAGTATCATATATAATATAGTCTAGTGGACTAATATATATATCTATCTAGTATTCTTTAATTATATTAAATATATCTTAAGCCTTTTAGCTAATTAGTACTAGGAATTAGGTAGCTTAGAATATTATAGTAGAATTAACTATATAGAGCACTAGGTGTTCTTAAATATAGAAGACGTCTATAATTATCTTAAAGTTAAACTTAGGGTTATCCTTAAGGGTAAATTTAAATTAGCTAAGCGCTTATATATTTATTTAGTAGTAATAGTATACTTTATTAATCTTCTTAATAAATTTAGGATTAAATTCCTTATTAGTACGCTTTAGGACTTAGTTTAGTTAATTAATAGAGGGGTGTTTAAATTATTAATATAGTTAGTAAAGCTAGGTCTTAGAGAATATAAAAGCTATACTCTTAGTGGTATTAATTTACTACTAGGGGTAGCCTTATTACCTTATAACTAGAATCTATTTATTACTTTAGATTAATAGGTTATTTAGGTTATTAAATTTAACCCTTATCTTATCTATATTAGTTAATAAGAATAGAAAAGGTATTAGTATTAATAGAATTCTAAAGTTAATTATTCCTAAGCTTATTAGTATATAAACTTTACCTTTAGATATAGTAGAGCTAGCGCTAAATTTAATAATTAATATAAGGGTATCTTTAATCTTAAGGTGTGGTATTATTCTTAGTAGTGCCTTTACTTATAGTATACCTACTATTAAGTTACCTAAGGCACCTATATCTAGTAGGATCCCTTAAAAACTCTACTTATAGTATCTTAATATTAATATATAGATATTACTATATTCTAGAGTTATCCCTAGGTCTAGTATAGGTATAGTGGTAGTGTGGTGACTATAGCTACTAGGTTAGCTTAGTTAGTTAGCTAATAGAGTATAGCGGGTTATAGAGTTAGTAAGTATAGCGGTAACTTCACCTAAGGTAGGTGTATTAGCTATAAGGAAGTTATTAGTAATAGTTATTAATAAGGTAAAGAAATTCTTACTAAGTTTATCTTTACTATTATAGTTATTATTATTAAAGAGGTTAGTAGTATATATCTACTCTAATAGCTTATTTACCTTATTAGAGTACTTATTACCTTTAAATTTAGTTAGGAATAACTAGAATCTCTTCTCTATTAGTAGTAATCTATAGTTCTTCTTTTTAAACTATATATTATAGGATATGGTACGCTTAGAGTTAGAGTGCCTTATTAACTAGTAGTTAGTTTTATTACACACATAGTACTTCTTAGTACACCCTCTAAATCGGCTAGAATTACCTAGGGTATTACTATAGGTGTTTAGGGCTTATTAGTGTTAATTATTATAGGTGGGGCGGCGGCTATTATTATTAACTAGACGATTATAGTATTCTTAATTAGTAATAAAGGCGGCCTAGTGACTAGCAGCCTTCTTCCTCTTATATAAATTAGCTACCTACCTAAGCTTAGCGGTGAGGCTATTAAATATTAGGTCTAGCTTTATTAATACTATAGTATAGGCTTTAATATTAATAATAGCGCTATAAAGAGCCTCTCTTTTCTTACTATTATTATTACCTTTTTCTTAGTTAAGGCTATAGTATAGTTTCTAAATTTAGTTAATAATATAATTAATATATTTAGTTATAGGCTTACTAGGGCTCTTATTAATAGTTTTCTAAAGACTAAGGGTATACTATTTAGTATAGTATCCCTCTATTATAATTAGTGACTTAAAGTACTACTTAATATATAGTATAAGACTATTATAATCTAGCCTAAGGTGGGATAACTACACTATATAGTACTTAGAGGTAGTACTAATTAGTATAATAAGTAGTGCCCTTCCTCGTACTACTTCTAGCACTTTAAGGCGGCTGTATTTATTATAGAAGATATTAAGTTTAATATAAATAAATTTATCTCTCTTACTAAAGTATTTCTTATAGTCTAAATAACTCTTTACTAATTACTTAAGCTTATAAGGGATATTAAGAACTTATAATTAGCCACTAGCGTCCTAGCCTTAGTTTTAACCTATCTCTAGTTAGTGTATATTATTATTAACTCTAAAGGTAGCTACTCTAGTAGCTATAGCCTCTATTACTCTTCTCTTAAGAATAACTTAGGGTGGCTAATTATTATCCTATTCTAGTATCTCTTCCTTCTTATATAGATTATTAAGTGCCTTTATAATTAAGTATCTTAGCTACCTAACTATATAAACACTATATTTATATAACTAATTATAGAAGCTATAGATAATAAGTAGGTTTCCCCTAATAAAGGTTATTATTATTTAAAGGGTAAAGTCCTTAATAATATATATAAAGATCCCTCTTAGATTATTATCCTTATTTATATAGATAAAATTAATAATAGTGTTATTAATTTAGGTAATAATAGTAGTAAATATATTAATTATTAATAGTTCTATATCTTCTTAATTACTTAAGATAAATTTTATATATTTAGTAATAGTTCCTAGATATATAGGGGCCCCCCTATTATCTATATTCCTATTACTTTATTATAATAAAGATAATATATTAATAGATAAATTTAATAATTTTAATTTCTTATAATAGAATAAAATAATTAAATCCCTTAGGAATTAGTAACTTAATAGCTACTAGATCTTTTTTAGGAAGAGATTATATTTAAGAAAACTCTATAGGGGAGTAGTGCGTTTATAGCTAGACCTATTAAATTAGCTTATTTAGTAGCATAATGTTTTTATATTAAAATAAAAAGCTCGTCTCTTCTTAGTAATTCCTAACTATCTATAGTTTTATAACCACTGATTAGTGTTAGTATCATAAGGGGTCGTATGGTACGATACGTAGGGTTCTTAGTGGTGTTGATGTTCTTGCTTGCTTAGGGCCACATTTGCCCTATCGAGAGTTACAGGTCTATTATATAGTTGTGGGTCATTCGACGTAGCGAGCCAATGAGAGTGCTGCATTTGGTGGCTGCAGCTGGTGGCTGCAACACTTCCGCGATCAGTGTTGGTATCACAAGGGGTCGTACGGTACGATACGTAGGGTTCTTGGTGGTGTTGATGTTCTTGCTTGCTTAGGGCCACATTTGCCCTATCGAGAGTTACAGGTCTATCATACAGTTGTGGGTCATTCGACGTAGCGAGCCAATGAGAGTGCTGCATTTGGTGGCTGCAGCTGGTGGCTGCAACAGGAACGAAGGGCGGTGAAAAGAAACAAGAAATGACTAGGTTACTAACCAGCCTTTGAGTAGTATTTCAGAGTCAGTACGTCAAAACTACACCAACGTATACATGGCATGTAGAGCTTGGCTCACCAGTTTTGTTTCTTGTTCCACCACGGCGTCGTCGCTTTACAGGATTGACAGTCGATGACTCTGTGGATTGAAGCGATGAATCATTCATTTCAATTGACAAGCTGAAAAGCTGACAAAGAATATGAATATTACCGCGCGACTTGCATAAAATGTCTGTTCACAGAGCGGGAAGAAAAGGTTACAAGGAAAGCTCTCGAGAAAAGCTCTATACACGAATATCTAGGTGGGGCATTCCATTACACGCGGATTTTGGCCGACGCGATGTCCCCCGAAGATTAACCGGCTATAATTTATTACCCTTTCCCGCATGCATTCAGAACGAAACTCTCCTCTACGTTTCTAGGAATATCTGTTCATATTCAAAAGAGGGTTTTTAATCTTAATCTAGTATGAAATCTGGGCTCCCTGTCTATAATAGCAACGGCTAATTTCCCCGCATTTCACCCACCGAGAGCCTCCACTATTCTTGGAGTCTTAGAAATTGATTCTGGCTCCGTCACGGAGATGCAAAATTGGACTTTGACGAAAAGAGTTTCTTTGCATAACTCGACTGAAAATCTTGTTGGATTTCAGTCAGCGTTCGTCGCCTGGTCTCTGGCATGCCGAACCAGCAGACCACCGCCGTGACAGAGGTGCAGCCGGCAAAAAGGAAGTAGGCGCCGCAGCTTGTTTTGGAGAGGAGAATAGGCGTGATAAGGGCAACCAGGAAATTAGTCAACCAGTTAGCACCGTGGGCGATACTGGTGGCAGTAGCCCGTGTTCTCTGCGGCTGGATTTCAGTGGCGTAGATCTTCAAAACAATACCCCATGAGATACAATAGATGACAGTAAAGACGTAAATAGTGACGACAACAATCCAACGTGTGGCACTAGTGGGGGACACAACGTTACCGGCGTACAAGCTTCCAAGGAGGAGCATACAACACGCCATACCTAGACCTCCAAAAATAGTGTTTGAGCGACGTCCCCAGCGATCTGCCCAAATTGTGCCTGGGATTGTGACGGCGACAATTACTATAGCCAGCACGCCCGAGACGAGGAACGTGTCACCATTGGCACCAATTCCAGCTTGTCGGAAAAGAAGAGGAGCGTACTGTAGAAATATGAGTTGGGGGGCTAACAGAAGAGAAAGGGGGGAGAGGAGTGGTTACATAAAGGACACCATCAATTCCAGAGAGCTGCTGCATGGCCATCAAAAATACTGCCATGAAAAACCGCGACCGAGCTTCTGGGCCAAGGACATCCGTAACCTGGCGTGTCCTACCTATTAGCACATGCATTAAATTTTGATGTTGGCGCGGGGTACCGACATGTAAGCCTTTTCTGCCGACTGCGATCGGTACGTCTGCTGGCGGCGCATCTTCTGGTAGAGCATTCTCCGGTGTATCTTGATCAGTATTCTTTACTTGTAGCGCAGCCCAAGCAGTAGCTATTTCCGACTTGCTCCCCCCTTGATCCGCCAGCCATCGCGGCGACGGTGGGAGCAGTAGAAAGGCAGCAGCCGAAAAAGTGGTGGCGTATATCGCAAGGAGAATGAAGGGCAGGCGCCAACACAAATCCGTTCCAAGGCGTGCCGTTCCATAGCATGTTAAAAAGCCTCCCAAAAGGCCAAAGCAAACGAAGAGCTGAGGCCCAGTTGTCAAGGCCCCACGGTGTCGCGCGGGCGAAATTTCGCAGATATATCTATCGGCAGCATTTCGTCAGCGCTATTTGGTGACAGACGAGATGGAGCATGGCTACTTACGCCAGCATGATTCCGTTGATGAATCCTTCTCCAACACCCACTATTAGACGGCCAGCAATAAACATGCCGAGGTGAACAGCTCCGGCTTCAAGTGCAACCCCCAAGGCGAAGACAAGTCCACCAATGGCGATGCCTGATGACCGGCCAAGACTGTCCGCAACATGTCCGGCGAGAAACGAGGTGACGGCAGCTGAAAGGAGAATTGAGGACACAACCAGACCGTGTATGGCAGGACTAAAATGACCAAAGTACTCAACATATTTGTCCATGACTGTCACCGGGCCAATGATACTGGTGTCTACGCCCTGCAGAAAGCCTCCGACAGAACACAGTAGACTGGCGGTGACATACAGAGGCGGTCTGCGAAATATTTTGGAAATCTTGTTCATGGTTTGTGAAGACGGCGGCGACAACCGTTGACTGATGAACTTATGTAGCCTGGGTCTGGGGTCTCGTCCGCTTTGTTTTAGTCGATAGCTAATGGATGCAATTGGGATTTGTTTTGGACAAGAAATGGACTAGTTGGACGAATCCAGCCAGCATGGTGAAAGGGCCAAGAAGAATATATTTAGGCATGATTGAGCCGGTAATCAGGTCCACTGGAAGACGGTAAGACGGCCGGGTTCCTAACTGGCGACTCCTTTTCAAGGTTATGTCACGATGAAAAAGTCCTGCCAGGTATTTATCAGCCTGATATCTCCATACGATGGCAGCGCTTCGGGACCGAACCCCCTCTTTTTTTTTCCCTTCTATGTATGGTTGAAATGAGGAATGATTCCGACAGGACGCGTGAAACAACCGTCGAAAGCTCCAAACAGCAATAAATACGCGTCTACGATCCTTGTGCCCTGGAAGCGTAGAAAGGAGACAGCCTTTATTATGCTTGCATGGAGTACAGCTGGATCCCCCGGTCGTGAAAATTACCATTCTGGTGCGGTCCCCCAATCCTGAACGAGCCGCCGAAGCAGCGCCAAGCTGTGACATCTGCGGAAAGGCTTTGGCGTTAACAATGTGCTTGTGACCCTGATCCGGCACACAAGCTACGGTAGATTGCCATCATCGTGTCCTGAGACGAGACCTGTCCAGAATTCTAGCTGCCCGATGGACTGGAAGGGCGTCTGTCTATCCTATCCCGAATCGAAACGACATCTCCAAGAGTTTGTATAGATGGAATCACGCCGGGGCCATACCCGAAATGATTCAATTTAAAACACTACATTCGGTCTAGTATTGTACGGCATGCTAACTATGATTACTCCTAATTTCAACAATGCTTCTCAGTGCTCTGACTTCAGATTGGACGTCCCATGGCTTTGTGCTCCTGCAATAGCCTGGTCGAGCTACTCCGTAGTTGGAACATTTTCAGACATACACGCGTGTACGCTAGCGTAGCCGGAAATGTGTTTCCTACTTAGGATGCGAGCCCCATTTACCGTGTAAAATGCCTTTCCAGGAATAGCGTCTGCAGTGCTCTTCAGTCTTGACTTGACAAATGGCGGACGTGATCGGCTGCAGCCGCGCTGCTGCTCGATAATTCATCATCTAGAACTACGTTAGGCTATACAGGGAAGCTGTTTGGCAGCAAACACTGAACTTGTCGCAGTGTGAGGCAATCTACAATGCTGCATCGGACCTCAAAATTATTGCCGAGGGGTGCATGAGGTGGAATACAACCAGAAAAATCCTATGGAATAGCATGCCGCTGGTGGCCACAATCGCTAACCCTACATTTGTTTATTCCGAAAGTCGGCAGTCTGTAGACCGTTGTGCGAGAGATGGTGACACTGTAAAATCGGGCATAATCACATATGCAACTCGAGTGGACAGTTTTTTTGTGAATATAATTCGACATCATGTCCAAGTATTGATCGTTTATGAATGGGTTTAAAATTCCCCAAGTGCATCATGGCGGGGGTATCGACGGCTTATCCATGCCAATTTGCGAAGATGTGAAAACTAATCGATGACGGGCCAGATAGTAAAGTACGTGCCTCGTTAGCGACTCACGTCGTTTTGCGTAGCTTCATCATTGCCTTGCGCGTTCTGAAAACAGGCTCAGAGCGGACCGGCTGTCATCGTTGCAAACGTACGCGACGCCGAAGAGCGAGTTTTCGGGAAATTCGGATTATTCAGGCTTGCGTGGCCCAGCCGGCGGCGACGCCCGGCAGGTAAGCCGAAGTGGGCTGTTCCACGTATTTACAAGCAAAAAGACGCAAATATGCGTCTTCAAAGCTATAGAGTGACCTTTAAAGCTGAGCAATTGAGCCTCAAATAGTATCCGAGGCGGCAGCGGGCGTTGTAAATGCATGCAGTGCTCTTGTAATGGTGTCATCGGAAAAGCCAGGGGTGTTCAACATCTCGCTGAAGCGGGTAGCTGCCGAGTCTCCAGAAATTTGGGCAGAGAGGGTATACTGGCGCTGGGACTGATTCGGCTTGACAACAGTTGGCGTTTGGTGAGACTGCTGCGATGCGAGGAGAGGAACAAAGGCCAGATTTGTTACGGACGCGTTGAGATTGGCGAGCTCAGCGGGGTGACTGTTATCAGTCAAATTCCACTTGAGGATCTTGCCCTTTGTGTGGCCAGTGATGAGGTTGGTGCCATTGTAGTTGAATGCCAAACAGGTGGCGGGACCAGCGTCGGCGTCAGCAACCCCTAAAGGTGAGTCGACCTGAACGACAATGGAAGACAACTCAGCGCTTCGCGAGCCGAGAAGCGGCTTATCGCCAAAGAACTCGGCGAGGAAAATAGAACCGTCTTCGGCCGCGACGACGAGGGCTCGAGCACAGGGGTCCAGAGTGGCGCAAAGGGGTATCGAGGGGAATAGCAGAGTCCTCAAGACTTGACCGGTCTGGTAATTCCAAATAATGCAGGTCTTGTCCTTGCTGGAAGAGACACACAAGCTCGTCTCGGCATTGTCGCCGGGGGCTACGACGAGGGACGTGATGGCTCCACGGTGGTTGGAGAGGGTCAGATCGGGCTCGAAACCGGGATCGGCACCGTACTCGAGCAACCTGGCCAGAGACCAAACATTGATATTTGAGTCATCAGAAGCAGTCAACACGTGGCTGTCTGTAGTGGCGAGACAGGATATTGCCTGTACATGGCAAGGAGGCGTGGTAATGAGGCGGCCAGTTGATGTCTACATGCCACTGCGTCAGTGCGGGTTATTGTTGATGGGGGACAAGAGCATTGCAAAAGAAACAAGGGAGAAAATGAAAAGGCAAAAGGAAAAAAGAAGAGGGAGAGAAAGACAGAAGAAGTAGCATGACAAGTAGCGACACCAAGTATGCAAGTTGAACTGGAGCATTGGGGCATATGTGGGTGATTTGTAAGTGCCCATGCCCTATTGGGGTATAAAAAAGTAAACCTACCTCCCAGAGAAGTAACCTTCCCTCGGCAGTTCCAAGCAGCAAGACGTTTCGTGCGAGGGCTACACTTCGTATCCTCTCCTGAAAAGAGACGAGGGTTTCTTGGGTGCCACGTTGGCGCGAATAGACATGGACATGGGCCTTTTGGTCCTGGGCGGCAAACACGTGGTTGTCGCTGACGGCGAGGCAGTTGGGACCAACGGAGCTCTTCTTGAAGGAGGCTTTGAGACGCCACGCGGGCGCGACGGTGTGCATGTAGATGCCGACATCTTTGGGCACGGTAGTGTTGGCAGCGATGGGAGGGCCGCAGACGGCGGACACGAGCTCCTCGGTGAGCATTGGTATGAGCTGCTGGGAGGTGATGTGGTAATTTGGGGCTGTTGTTGCTTCAAGGGCAACGGTATGCAGACGAGATGGTGGTGCAACGGCTCTTGGCTAGACAAGCAGAAAGGGACCAAGTCAGGCGTGTCTAGCTTCAATTGGTCTTGGCTGTTTGCGCTCAGATGATGGAAACTGTGCACTAGGCGTCAATGAAGGACGACGAAGGGATGGAAAATGACGCGAAAAGGGTGGCGCGAATGGAAAGGAAGAGTCAAAGTAAAAAGGGTCATATCTGGTGATGGTGGTGACGATATTTTTTTTTTCTTCCTTGGCTGGAGGAGTGGGTAACGAGTTGAGATGGATCCTGGAGGTGCTGAAATGGACGGGACAAGTAATAGGTACTGTAGGCTGTAGCGCTGTAATTTTTTGTTTCAGGGGACTCTGATTAGCAGGTACCTAGGTACCTAGGTAGGTACCTTAGTAGATTGCCGTTCAAGTTCTAGCGCGTCTACCGTTGCAGTTACAGGGCAGCCATGGCCCATAGGCAAGTTATAAGTTATACCTGTAACCTTAGTACCTAACCAGCAGAGCAGATCCACTGCCCAGCGAGAAAGTCGTGCCCTCGATTGGCTGTTTGAATGGTTTGCGCCCGTTACAACGTCAACGCCACGCCACGCCACGCCAAGCTCATCAACTACAGTCTACAACTTCATCATACCAAGCCATGTTTTCTTCTTCTTTTTCTTTCTTCTTCCTTTGCTTCTTTCCCTGCTTCCCCTGCTCCTCCCACCAGACTAGGCGCCTTCCAGCATGCCACTCTTCTCCAAGACCCTCTCTTACCGCCTTATTACCCTTACATACTGCATGGCTACCCTCTAGCGAGGCGCAACCGGAATTGCTTTTTTGCCTTTATCCATCTCCCTTGCCTTTTCTCGCGATTGTACATTCTCGTCGAGACGACCTGCTGCGTGGTCATCTCCATGAAACAGCTGGCCTGCGCTCCCATCTTCCGTACACGCAGAACCCAATATACCCAACATGAAAAATGCTTCTCACTGCAGGCATTTCTTATCCGCGCGTTGCCTTGCCATGGGCGTGCGTTTGTGCGTAAAATCGTCAGCTTTCTCGCCTTGGCAAAGGCTAGCTGCAGGTCGCGATGCCCTCGCCCTGTTCACCACACCACACGGTTGGGGGCGCTGACTTGGTGAAACTCCCCACCACCAAGTCTCAGACACCCAGCCAGAGACATCCCATTCTCTTTGCCCAAAATATTCACACAAGATAGATTGTCAAGGATCACCGCCGACAAATGGTCTCGTTCGCTCCATGAACCGACTCGTGTTTTTCATGTGGTACCACCAATGTAACGCAAGGGGGCTCCCAGAACACTCTATCAAACTGTTTCTTCCCATTTCATCTGCAACCTTTTCTTCTTGTCCAATAACCTCTCATTAGCAATCTGCTTCGACAGCAGGAGCTCTCCTCCGCCCGCAACGCGTCAACTCGACAATATTGCCCTGACTGAGGCGTTGCCTCTAGCCACTAACAGTTACATCAACCGACAAGACAATGGTGCGGGTGGGCTTGTCAATACGGAGCTTGCGCCACATGGTGCCCGTCATTCCTGCTGTCATGTCAGCAGCGATTGCTGTCAGCAGCGATTGCTCGCCAGTGCTTTCACCAAGCCGCAGCAGCAAGCTTTGGCCATTTCCAGCCTCGCTGGCCGTCGGCTGTTTCCTCTTGATTGCGCAATGCTTGACCGGTCTGTCAATATGATAGCTTGTTTCTTGTCATCAAAGTTGAGTCCCTTTGCGGCCAATTCGCTAGTCCCTCCAAGTTGCTTTTTCTCCACGCCTAGCCTCGAGACTTGCTTATTCTGAAAGTCTAACCACAACACACAACGACAATTCTGGAGACGTTTAAACAAAAGTAACACAAAAGGAAAAAAAATATGTCCATTCTGTCAAGCGGGTGGTTAGCATTCGTGAAAATCCCGCCCGACAGTGGCCTACTCTAACTGTAAAAGTCGTGTCTCTGCTCTCATCTTCATGAAAGATGTTTTGAACTCCCTTGCAACCCGCACTACCCTTGGTATTTGTACTACAAAACTGCATCTCTTGAAACCTTTCGCTGTACCTGTCTCGCCTGCTTGGCCCCCAAGCGCTCCGTGTGGCCCAGGCAAACAAAGTGTTGGCCGTCGTCCTCCCTTGTCTCGCCCGCAGCCTGCCTGCCTGCCCGCCCGCCGCCGCGCCGCTCTGGACCGGCTTTACCAAGACTCACTCGCTCTCTGATACCAAGACTGACCCAGAAAGGGCCCTCTTCCTTTGTCCCTGATCTCGCCAATGCCGTCGCCCGTGGCGTTCTCCCTTGCTCCTTCAATTTCGAGCCCTTTTATAGAAGCTCTTCCCGAGCACGCGGCCACCGGCCTATGCTGGCAGCCCTCCTCGTTTCCCATGCTGGCTTTCGGACATGACACAGCCTCGGTGTCGCTGGCTGGCTTGAACATTTTAAACCAACCTCTTCGACATCAAACGGCCTCGCCAACGACATCTGACTGCAGCGCAGGTAGCCCAGCCAAGACGTCTACTTCTACTTGCTCCAGCGGCTCGTCGCTGTCTCGGCGGAGGAGCGTGTCGAGCATGAAGGGCCTCATGCCACTTACACTGTCCGCCTCAGCCTCGAGTGACACAAGCTCGATTTTTCCTCGAGACAGCTTGGAGCAGAGAATCGACGACTACCTGCCCGAACTGCTCGCCCGCGATTTAGAACTTGGCAGTGATATATTCGCTGCTAAAAACATGACTGCTGGCACGCCTTCACACTCCGTCACCGCCGAGTACATGGCGCGAGCCAAGGCGGCTGGGCGACTTAGCAATCGAGTCGAAATGGCCTGGGAGTATCAACCAGCATCCTCCCGGGTCCAAGTCTTGGGGCCTATTGAGGAACGGGATTCAATTGCTTCTTTTCTCGAGCGGCAGGGGCAACAGCAATATCTCCACAACGAATACCCAGATATATCCGACGTTGACAGCTTCTCCAGTGAGGACAATTCATCCGGCATGCCTCCGCCATCATTTCGATACCACCGGAACATGTCCATAGTTACAGAGGCCACGTCCTTGACCGATTCAGTGTGGAAACCATCTCCTCGGCCTTCACCGCGGCCCCTAGAACCTTGCCGCTGCAACTGGATCGACGGCGACTCGGACGAGGACTCTGAAATTGACGAAAAGTCAGTCTTTGGACAAGAACTACCGAAAACTCCTTCACCTAGACCGCCTACGCCACTCACAGTGGCGGACAATGGGATACCCCTACTCAATTGCGAGGAATCCGCTGCTGCGGCCCGCCGTCGGTTTCTTCACAGAAAGTCGCATTCACTTACTGGAGTCCCGACCAGTGAAGCACTCATAAGGACAGCGAGATTGAGACATGCCGCAGCAGATCTTTTGCCCACTAAGCCGGCTAATCGCACAAACATCATTACACAAGAGTTTCAGCGAGACACATCGCCGGGCCACTTTACCGCCGAGCAACTAGGCCGCGTCTCACCCGTCCCTCGCTCAACACCTCCAGTTGTTCAGCGAAAACATCACCGACGAAAATCGCGGTCGAGCGAAGAGAGCCTCAGAAAACTACCACTCGCCGCTGCCGCTGCCGTCGCTCGCCAACCGGCACCTCTACTGGAATCGCCACCAATGAGCGAAAGTTATGCTTCTGAGACAGAGTCCGAAGAAGGCAATGTGTACACCGCACATCAAACATTGCAGAGGCGGCACCTCGAGACGGACTACTCTAGAGCAACCCCTCCGGACTCGCCGCGTCGCAACTTTGTGACATTGGCACACTCAGCGGCGCCGTACGTCCTACACTTTGGGGGCGACGAGCTCGCAAGAGTAGTGCCGCTGCCGCCGGATGTGATTGAGACGCTGCGAGTCTCGGTCGCGTGCTTCCCCGAGACAATTCTTCTCTCGTCTAGCCTAACGATTGATACAATTCGATCGTACTCGAAGAAGATGAGACACCCCGAGACAGACTTTCTGAGACTCTCATCTCCCGAAGAGACGGCGAAAAAGTCACTCTGGAGAAAAGTGAACCCACTCAAGAGAGCATCGTCCTCGAATCTACGACACAACGCCCTGCACTCGGCCAATGAAAGCCGCGCCGGCAGCATCGGTGGCGTGGACGCGCAAAAGGCCTGGAGCGCTATCCAAAACGTCTTTGGCACGTGCTCCGAGTACATTTGCGATGCCCTCTTTGCCCACATCATGGCCTACAACTACGTTTCCGCGCTGCTTGCCCGAAGCGCCGCCGCGTCCACGTCGGCCTCGTCGAGCCTTGTCGGGCGCCACACAAGCTACCGTCGCGCAGGTGGCCCATCGCCGGCAGACCAGAAGCAGGATGACATTCCTAAGAAGGCTGCTTCCCTTCTCGGCCTGAGCAGCCACGGCATCGAGCCTGCCGGCGCGGGAGCGCGCCACCACAACCGCCTCGCCCGGCGCACCAGCAACATGACGATGACGGCGGCGTCGCGACCCTGGTCGCGCGACGAGCTACTGCCCTGCCAACTGGTTCCGAATGCGGGACACGAAGCCCCCGTGCGCACCGTGCACGAGGGCTTGTACAAGTGCATTGTGCGACTCATCGCCACGGCCCGTCTCATGTCTGCGAGTGGGCGAACAGAGGAGCCGATCACCGATGCGGACGCCACCGATGCGGACGCCCTGTTTCTGAGAAGTCTCTGCGAGATTGTGCGACTTGTCGAGGAGACGCCGTAAGCTTATGCAGAGACAGCCTTGTCCGCTTCGGGGGACTACTGGCGAGCCACAAGCCCCTGTTGCGATTGATTTTCCTCATCTTGGAGGATACATAACATGCTACATCTTTCTTTACGTTTTTGAGGTTTTAGGATAGGAATACCCTCATGAGGAGCCGGTTGTCTTTCTTTTTGGAGGGAAACTCGCGTAGCGTTATTGTTACGATTTTCTAAAATGTCTTGTATTTTTACTTTACGAGCCCTGCTCAGTACTTTTTGTTAATTAGCCAAGGAAGAGCTGGCATCTTCTTGGCAGGAACAACAGCAGACCAAACACAATGCAACCGACTTGCTTTGCACACCTTTAATTTGTCAATATGCTTCAGCGTAACGTCCGAATAGAACTCCAAAGGTACGGGCCCGTGTTACAGACTGGCGACGAATCTACCAGAATCGGCAGGACAAGGGGTGCCTGCGTTTTCAACCTGTAGAGCAAAGCGGGCGTTTATTGTGGCATTTCATGCTACTGAGTCTGAATAATGGTGACGCGACAAGACGCAATGTCAGCGCCACCGCTTCGTGCTAGCAGTCACAAGTTATTAGATGAGACCTTGTGCCACTCCCACCAACATGACCCAGATTGTTACATGGGACCTTGAAGCAGGGTTCTACCGTCGCACCTCTTTCACCGCGGCGGCCGTGTGTAACTGAGACTTTACCCGTCCTATCCACAGATGCCATGATCGGAGTTGCGGCAATGGCGGCGCTGACGAGGCTGGGCATATGGGATTCAGGCATTGAAGGGTTGGGTTCGGTGTTGGAGCATGGAAGACAAGTTACGGCGTTGCATGTCACGAATGATATGAGTGAATGTGATAATTGAGGGTTGGCTGCTGCCACTCATGTAGGATTGTATTAATCTGGGGTATATCCCGTGCCTGTCTCCAAATACAAAAAAGGATATCCCGGCTGTTGAAACGCCAAAGACAAAAGGAAAATATGGTATCTATGCTTGTGGTACATGTTTTGCTGCCGCGATGCGAGCGCCGTAGAATACAGTTTGAATGATTTGGGGGGGGGGGGGTTTCCGAGTCGTGATTCAAAGCGCCAAGGGACCAATCTTGTCGCCAAAGAGCTCCTCGAACCACGGCTTCTTGCCCTTTTGGCAGATGCCGTCAAAGGAAATGGGCGAAAACGCGGCGGCGTCCTCGCCGGCATCCCCACTCGCCGGCGCAAACACGGTGACGACTTTTTCCTGGAATTCCGACGCCGGGGGCACGTAGACGACCTCGGCACCGTCCGACGAGACGTTGGCGACGCGGACAATGGGCCGGACGCCGCCGGAGCCGCCCGTCGTCTGCGGGAGGATGAGGTGTGACGAGACGAGCCTACGCAGGTGCGGGTGGAACCACATGCGCTCCCACCAGTTGTCGATGCGCCAGGCCTTGAGGTTGTCGACGTAGGCGTTGTGGTGGATGCCGACGGGCGTGGTGCCGAAGAAGAAGTCGGTGTAGAGCGGGACGTTGCCCCAGGCAATGTCGCGCAGCGGGTCGCGGTACTTGATGGCGTCGCGGGCGGCGTTGGGCGTCGTATGGAGCAGTTCGGGCGGCACGCCGCGGACGCGGACGCCGTCGACGACGCCGGCCCGCTCCGACGCGGCCTCGACCTGCTTGTGGTCGCTGAGCGCGACAAAGTCGCCGTCCTCCTCGGCGGAGCACGTCGGCGGGATCGTGCTAAAGGCGTAGTCGAGGCCGATGCCAAACTCGAAATTCTTGCCTTCGCGCAGCGCCGCGCGCGCTACGGGCACCACGTCCCGGTGCAGCCCGGACAGCGGAGCCCCTGCGGCGCCGGCGTCGCCGTCCCACGTCGCGCCGAGGTGGCGCACCCACTCGCGCCACAGCTCCTGGTCGCCCATGACCTCGCCGAACAGGGCCTGGTCGCTCCAGAGCTGCCGTCCGGTGCGCTCCGCCTCGGCAATCTTTTCCCTGCTGCGGGTGAGGGCGGCGCGCAGCGCGCCCATGGTGCCCATGATCATGCCGCTGTTGACGCAGCGGGGACGGACCTTTTTGTACTTGCGCGCGGAATCAAACAGGGGACCCGATACCTTGTCGGTGCCGGGGCCGTACATGAACTTTGGCATCGGCGATTGCGGCCAGTGGTCGTAGTGTGGATGCGAGCCCGATTCGGGGCCCGGGTGGCAGTCCTTGGCGGACGTGACGACGATTTTTTGTTTGGGGGGCGGTATGGGAAAGTCGTCGTCGCGACCGCGCTGCGTTTCTTGCCATTGGTCGCGGATGCGCCTGTCGGCGTCCTTGTTGATCTGGTGGTAGCGCTGGATGAGCACCGACGGGGGCAGCTGGAACCAAATGTCGTACGAGTCGACGAGGACGGCGAGGTCGTCGTCGTGGGCCAGGTCGTTGGGGTCGGCGAGCAGGGCCTCGATGGCGGCGTGCAGGCTCTCGAGCTTGGCAATGTGGCTGCCGGCGAGGTGCCACTCGGGACGGTTGAACTCGCCCTTCCAGTTGAGCAGGATGGGCAGCGGGTAGCCGAGCGCGACCGAGGACATGACGGACTTGCAGAGGCTCAGGTTCGGGGCGTCGGCGGCCATGAAGACGCGGAAGCGACGGGTGCCGCCGACGTTGCGGGATTCTTGCGGGAGGGAGAGGTTCTGGAGCTGAGCGTGGGTGACGGTGCCGTCCCAGGACGGCGGATGCAGAGCGCCCGCGAGGGACGAGCTCTTGGTGGCCTAAGAATGCGTCTAAGTATGTAGGATTCGATCGGGGTTGGGGGGGGGGGGCAAGACAGTGGACGTACCATGAAGCCGGTGGCCATGATGGTCACGGCGACTACGAGCACAGACAGGCGCTTGACATTGCGAAGGCGCTTCTTTTGCTTTCGCGAAGCTGGTGCGAGAGCGGGCTCGTCAATGGGGAGCTTGAGGCGGCCACCACCACGGCGAAAGTGCTTAAACATGGTGTTGTTGAGTGAGGGGGGGGGGGGGGCCGAGTACACGGCGGGTGCAAAAAAGTGTTTTGTAAACCGTTATAGAGGCCCAAGTCGTCAACTTGGAAAAGAAAGAAATAAAAGGGATTCTGAGGATGAGATGGTCTAGAGTGATGGGGAGAAGCAGATGAAAATAAGAAATAGAGAACTGAGTTGAGTTGCCAACAGCTGGAAACTTGATCGGGGAGAGGAAAGCACGCAGACGAGATCGACTTGAATGGGTGTGTGGGTTGGAGTGGAACGGGGAAGAGTACAAGAGGGGGGGGTTGTGAAGGGTGGGTGGAAAGGGAGAGAGATACAGGGACAAGGGTTCTACGGGTTCTAGGGGTGAATGCAAAACATGGGAGCGAGAAAAGAGTATTACAGTACGAATATGGTATGTACTGCTAAAAAATGTAGTTGCGTCTGGGGGTGGGAGGGGAGGGCGGCAGGCTGCCGCAACAAGTGAGACGGGGCATTTCTCTGCGCACCCCACGGCAATTTTTTAGGCTTCACGCCACCAAAGAAAACCTGCTGCAGGCAAGGGACAGTTTAAATATTTGAATTTCGAATTAGCCTGGGGTGCTACGGCGGTTCATGTGTGCCCTTTTCGACGCGGGCCTTGTTGAGCCGCAGGCAATGGGCTTTTGCACCAGATGGCAAACGGGTATTAAATAAATATTAGTTTTGGGCGGGATTTATCTCCTCGGCTCCGTGGCTGGGTGGTGTGGCTTGCTTTGGTTTGGCTGGGTGTACAGGGTGGTGTGGCTTGCTTTGGTTTTTACCCTTGTTCCTTGGCCGCCATGTGCCGTGTCTCTGACTCTCTTGGATGATGCCATTTTTTGCACCGGCGGGGACGTGATTTGAATACGCGTGTCCTTTTTAATCGATTCTTGACTAAAACCAGTACTTCGTATTCTCATGTTTGCCCTCTTCACCCGAAACAAGGGCTGCCCACAATCAAGCAGGCTGTGGCCGCGTTAGAGCGAGCGGGCTTTGCGCCGGGTTATTACCCTTTTTTTTTCTTTTTTTTTTTTTTTTTTTTTCTAAAAGCTTCATTTTTTTTTTTTTAAGTTTGTTTATCATTACATTCAAAAAAAA
>JAEIJG010000305.1:0-33985 GCA_037289395.1 Beauveria scarabaeidicola | reverse complement strand
GAAGTAATATATAGTTAATAATTAAAAGAACACCTAAATAGGGTCCTAATTATAAGGTTAATATTAGAAATAAAATATAAAAAAGGTAAAAAAGTTATTTTTATTATTTTTAAGGGAGGCGCGCTCTTTTATTAATAGTGCCTATTACATAGCGTACCATAGGGACCATTTCGGACCTAACACATTAGTAATAGTAAAGAAGAAGTATAAGAGGTATAAGAAAGAAGTAAGAGAATTATAAGCGTAAGAGATATAAGTCTAGTAATATATAAGAATAAGAAAAGTATATAAGAGGTATAAAGAGACTAAATAGTATAAGAGGTATAAAAATAGTATAAAGAAATTATAAAGAAGCTAAATATAAGTATAAGCCTAACCTAAGCTATTAAGGCTACCTAGGTTAAAGAGAGTATTCTAGTTACTATAATATATAAGGCTACTTCTATATTACCTTAAGCTAAGAAATAAGAATATAATAATAATAAGCTATAATAATAAGAAAATTATATTTATATTCTTTATAGTCTATATATAGAGATATTATAACTTTATTATAATAATAAAGTAACTAGGCACTAAGGTTTAAGATAAACATTATATTAAATAAAGTTATATTATTATTAACTAGAAATAGTAAAGGTAATATATTATTATATTATATCTTATAATAGCTATTAATATATAAAGGGTAGGTAGTATTAACTATATAGTAAGCTTATAGCGTTACTACTAGTAACTTACCTATATACTAAAATCACTATTAATATAATAATAGGGCTACCTAAGAGAGTAAGGTAATATAGTATATATAATATAATACTAGTTATTATTAATAGATATATAAAATATAGTTATTATATTATAATAATAAAGTAGCTAATAAGTAAGGGCCTTACTAATATTATACTTAAAGAAGTTATTATATACTATAATATACTATAAGGGATTATCTTAGATTATAAGTTAATTTTTATATTAGGGTTCTAGTAAAGTCTCTACTACTTACTTACGTATAAGTAGTGTTTAAGTGTTATATTCTACCTATAAATAGATAGTTAGATAGAGAGGTAGAATTAGGTTTTAGAGTATTATTTATATACCTTTTATAATAAAGAATAAGATAATTAAGTTAAAAAACTACTAATAGCCTAATTAGCGTATAATATAAGCCTATATAATATAATAGGCGTGGTTTTAGTATATTTACTATATAGTAAGTATCCTAAATTACTAGGAGTAGAAGGCTACTTATTATAGCCTAATATCTAAGTAAAAGAGTATATATAAGAACTTAGAAAGGCTTATAAATATACTATAAAATAGCTATAATAAAGCTATAAGGTATAAAAGAAGTAATATAACCGTAAGTAGATAAAGTATAACTTTAAAGCTAGTAACTAGGTTCTACTTTCTATAAAGAACTTTAATTTATAGTAACTAAGTAAAAAACTTATAATAAAGTATATTAGACTATATTAAATTAAGTAATATATAAGCACTAGTGGCTTAGCCTTTAAGCTTTAGCTACTACTAATAATAAGGATTTATAATATATTTAACACTATAAGCCTAAAGCTATATATAAGCTATAAGGGAGTACTAGTTATATAATAAAATTATATTATAGTTAAGGATAATATTTATAAGGTTAAGTAAATTATAACTTATAAATATTAAAGTAAAAGGTGTTTATTCTAGGTTAAATAATAAGGATATAATAAAGTAAAAAACTTATAACTAAAGAGATCTAACTTTATAAATAATAATATACTTATATAATATAAAGAAGACCTTTATATAAAGATAATTATAAAAAGGTAATAGTAGAAGAGTAAAAAGATTATAGTGACTTACTTTTATACTAAAAATTAATTTATTAAAAAAAGAAAAATTTAAAATCTAGCTACCTAACTAATAAGGGCGTATATAGAGAGTATATAACTAGTATATTACTTAAGAGTAGAAGGCTTTATAGCGCTATTAGTACTATCCTAGCGTAAGGGGGGTATTATACCTATCTCTATAATAATATCATTATATATAGTAATATCTACTACTAACACACTATAAGTAGACTAGTAGTAGGTTAGTAAGGAGTATATAGTAAGAGAGAAGAGACTTACCTAAGTAACTTATATAGCTATATATACCTATACCTAAGTAATATATACCTTTACTATCTAGTATATAACTAATATATACTTATAAGTTATAAGCTTATCCTTATTAATTACCTTATATACTTACTTTAAGTATATTTATTATAGCTAAAGCTATACTATTTCTATAATAGCTTAGTAAGTTAGTTATAAGTTAATAAAGAGAATACTATAACTATACCTTATCCTATAATAAGGCAGGTAATAAAACGCGCTAAAAGCGCCTAGTGATATTATAAGCGGCTAGTTATACTAGTATATATTACTTCTTATTATATAAATAAAATATATACTTAGATAACTTAGTATTTAAGTAAAGAATTAGTAAGGAATATATAGCTAGGGAGTAAGAGATATACCTAATATCTATTAGCACTTATATACTAGGTTATCTTAGCCTATAATACCTTATTTAGTATAATAATAGTTATATAAGATTTTAAATCTAGTAACTAGTTAGTAGTAAGTATATAGGGACTATATAAGGAAACTTACTTATTACTAAATACTACTAGTAGTGCCTTTACCTTAGTAACCTTCTCCTTTACTAATAACTAAGGCTATTTCTTACTAGACCTAATAGTAAATTAGTAGTAAATAAGTAATAACTATATAATAGAGAAGTAGTAAATAAGGAAGGGAAAACCTTATATATTATTAAAAAAAAAAATTTTTATAGAATTACTATTTATAGGTTAGTAATTAATATATAGTGATAATATAGAATAGAAGTAGGGATAATATATAATATAAGAGTAGGAGAAAAGTAAAGAGGACTTTATAAAAAAGTTAGTAATAAAATAAAGAAGAATAATACTATATAAAGGTAGTAAGTATAGTGTATAGTAAGGGTATACTTATAAAAAAGAATAAATAGCTAAAAAAGAGAAAAAAGAGGGAAAGAAGAGAGGGTAAGAAATACCTTTTATAGAGATTATAAAGGTATAGTAATAAGTAAATTTAGTATTAAAAGAAACTATTATTATATTAAAGAAGCTATTTAGAATATAACTTATATTATATATAAGCTATATGCTTATTAAGAGCTTATAAGGAAAAGGCTATAACTAAGTAATATATAGTAAGGTAATTAATAAGAATAATAGGTAAAAGGTAAGAGAATTAAATATATTATAAAAAAGAGCTATTCTAAGAGAAATATATTATATATATAAGCTATATATTTATTAAGTATTAATAAGAAAAAAGCTATTTATAAGCTTAATATAATTAGTATACCTATATATAACTAATATATATATAATAATAATAAGTATTATAAATAAGGCTAAAGAGCTTAATATAAGAAAATAAGCCTTACCTTAGATAAAGGAGGAGGTATAAAAAGAGGAGGTAGAAGGGAGGGTAGTCTATTATAGTATAGCCGCGTTATAAGTAAGAGAATATAGCTATAAGCCTACGAGGCTAGGAAACTAAGAACCTTAGTATTATAAGATAGTGGGGGTCTATATATAATAGGGGAGGATATAGTTATAAAGCCGTAAGGTCCCTATATAGACTAAGTGAGGGGGATTCTTATTAGTGAATAATAGAGTTATACTATTATAATATAGCTATTTATTAAGATCTCCTTTATCACTTCCTTTATACTAGCTACTATCTAATAAATATACTTATTTTACCTAATAAAGGGTTATTTAGGCTTTAGAGAGATACTACTTATTATACTTAGTTAGTTAATAGTAGTACTATACTTAGCTACTAAGGTATAATAAATTTATTAGTAAGGTTAAATTTAGGTTATTTTAGCTAATTAACTTTATTATTATTAAGTGCTATTAGTAGTATTAGCTCTAGCTACTAGGTAGTAAATTTAGCTACTTCTACTAGTAATAGTCTTACCTTAAGGCCTAGTATCTTAATAAATTAATTAAATTTTTACCTACTAAAGGCCTTAGTAAGACTATCTATAATTATCTTAGTTATAGACTTCTATTATAAGTTAAAAGTACTAGCTCTAGCTTCCTAGTAAACCTAATAGTTATAAATATTAATATAATAAAGCTTTATTACTAGCTTAACTAGGTCCTTCTTAACTAGCTAAATTATCTAGCTATTATTATAAAAGAGCTTAATATTACTATTAAAAAAGAAATTAATATTAGTATATAAGTATTAGAATATTATAATCTCTTTTACTATCTAAGAGAAGGCTAAAAGCTTAGTTTTTATTAATAAAGTTATAACTATATTTTACTTAGTTAAATAATAAAAGATAAGGCTTTTAAAGAGCTATAAAATATACCCTTAAGTACTTTTTTTATCTTAAAGATTATTACTAAAAGTAGTATCTATATAGGCTATAAGCTCTTCTTAGTTACTATTAAAGATAATATAGAGGTCTTAGGATTAATTTAGATACTAAATATAATTAAGTCCTTAGTTAATATACTCCTAGGAGGGGTTAGTAAGGAATTAGGAGAGTTTTAAGGTAATAAAGGTGATATTAAGTTAAGTTATTATAGCTAGGTACCTAATTAATCTAATAATTAACTAATAAAGAGTAATAGCCTCTTTTTTAGTTATATTATTAAAAGTAATTAGAGGCTTTATTAATAGAGGGATTTAGACCTTCTTCTTATTATTATACTTAAATTAGTATATAATTTTCTAAATATAAGACTTCTAAAAAAGCTAGACCTTTTTATTTTTTTAATCCCTAATAATTTCTATTACTAGGAACTAGTAAAGACTTCTTAGGGCTTTAATATTATACTTTATTATAATTTCCCTATATAAGTTAAAAAATTCCTTCTTTATTAACTTATAATATAAAATAACTAGATTATCTATAAAGAAGAAAATAATAATTCTAGCTTAAGTTATAATATAAGAGTCCTTAGGGTATACCTTAAATCTAAGGGACTTAAAAAAGTTACTTAATTTATTATATTATAGAATTAGGGATTATTAGAGGCTATATAGGGCTCTAAGGAGCTTCTAATACTTATACCTTTATAAGAAGCTAGGTAATAACTAGGTATAGATCTCTTTATTAAGTATAGAGTTTAAGAAGGTATTAATAAAGTTATATTAGGCTAATTTTATACTAAAGGCTATTATTAGGGCTATTATTAGGTAAAAGGTATAAGTTATTAGGGTTAAAGCTACCTTTATAAGAAGGGTTATTAGTTACTAGTCTTTTTATATATATATCTAAGTTTTATAATACTTAAGGTACCCCTAAGAATTAAATTTATAAGTATATACCTAGTAAAGGTTAAGAAGTCTACTTATATATAGCTAGGTATAGTTATCTTTAGTTTTTATTATATCTATAAAGTAAATTCTCTAATTCTTAGCCTCTATAGCCTTATATAGTTATCTCTAGAAGGTATAAGATTATACTTTTCTATAGTTCTAAGGCGCCTTTAGTATTAAGTCTTTATATAACTAGCTAATTAGCTACTTAGTAATACTAACTAGTATAGTAAATATTAAATTATTAGCTAAGCTAGTATTATTACTTTTAAAGTTATTTAAGTCTATAGTTAACTTACTAGATATAAGAGGGGTATACTAGGGTTTATTATCTACTAGTAATAGTATCTCTAAAGGATTAAGATTTTCTTTAATAGCTAGAGGTAAAAGTAGTAGTTAATTTAAGGTATTAAGGTTATTTAATAGTTATTTTTAAGCTTTATAAGCTTTAGAGCCTAATTTTATATTTTACTAAATAGTTATATCTAGTAAGACACCCTTTAAGGTTTTAGTAAGATTAAAGGTATTACTATTAAGTAAGAAGATTACTATATTTATAATATACTCTAGATTATCTTATATTATAGTCTTAAATATATTAATTTTATAAAGCTACTTAGCTAGTAGAAGTACTTATTATATTATTTTTTTATTTAAATAGAAGGATATCTTATTAAAAGTAATATAACTTAAATTAATTATCTTAGTTCCTTTTATAAAAAAAACCTAAATAATATATTATATTAAAAATATAATTCTAATAAAGTAGTTAATATAAGCTCTTTACTTAAGCTTATTAGCTCTCCTAATTATCTTTTTATATATTAAGATAAAGGCTTTATATCTAAATACCTTTAAATAAGCTAAGTTAGGGTATTAATTAATTATAAGATATTTCTATTTACCTCTATTCTCTCTTAGCTAGCTTTAAATTAGCTTAAGTAGTATTTTCTAGCCTACTTATTACTAAGAATACTTATTTAGTAAATAAATAACTATTTAATAAGTAAAGTTCTAAAATTAAAGAGAGAGACTAGCTTATAAGCGTAAGAGAGTTACTAATTCTTTTATTATATTACTAGACTATTCCTAATAGCCTCTATAGTAAGAATAATTAAGGGAATTAAGCCTAAAGTTAATACCTTTAGTTTAAAGTAATATCTTTAAGACCTTAGGAAAGCTACTTTATTATTTATTAAAATAATATATATATTAATACTATAGTGTTTTTTAATATTATTAATAAGAATAAGAAGAGTATTATAAAAGCTAGTCTTCTTATAAAGTATTATTATTATATAAAAGCCTATATATTAGTATATTACTAGTTATATATATTAATTAGAGTTCTAAGTATTACTAAATTAAAATAGATTAACTAAGATAGTTATAAAAGGTATTTTTAAAAAGCTTTCTTTATAAGGAACTCTTAAAATAATTTTCTTAGCCTTTAAAGTATTATAGACCTTATAAGGGCTTAATAAAGGTTAGCCTTTAACTTTAGTACTAACTATATATTTAAGGGTCTAGTTAAATACCTTTATACCTAGATAGCCTAAATAATTATATTAAAGATTAACTAGGCTTATTATTAATAGCTTTAAGGCTTTTAATAATATAAAAGTAGCTTTTAAGACTATTTTTAGAGGGATTAGTAGTTATTAATTAACTTAATTAACCTTAAAGACCTCTATTACCTAGCCCTTTTACTTATAATAAATAATATCTTCTTTAGTATTCTAAAAGAGGCCCTTCTTCTTTAGGGTATCTTCTAAGATAAGTTTCTATACTATATTAGGGTAATATATTATATTTTTAAGTAAAATATCCTTATTATTATCTAGTAAGAGGTAAATATTATTAGTGCTTTTAGTCTTAATAGGCTAATTAAAAATACTATAAATTTATTACTTATTTAGAGTTAGGTTCTTAAACTAGGCCTTATTATTAAAGATATAATCTTAAGTACCTAAATTAAGTATTATAGAGTTATCCCTAGTACTCTTAGAGGGCTAGATAACTACTATAAAGGAAGAAAGTAACGCCTCCTTATTTATAGTTTTTTATATTATAATAATAGTGTCTTATATACTTTTTAATACTATAGTAATAGCCTTATTTACCCTCTCTTTAGTAGAATTACTTTTAAGTAAAGTAGATATATTAGCTAGGTAGGTATTAAGGAGAACTATAAAGTATAACTTCTAATAGTTAGTAAGATCTCTAATTTAGTACCTCCTACTATAGAAACTATAAAATCCTCTCTCTTAAGGTAGATAACCTATACTTTTAGAGGTAGTTAGGCTATTAGCCTAAGCCTAGGCCTATTAAGGCTAATTCTTTAAGTAAAAATTAGTAGTTATAATTACCTTAGTAATTAGTTAGTTTAAAATAGACTTAATTAGTTATTTTAAAACCTTATTAATTATAATTATATTACTTTTTTAAATATTAGCTTAAATAATTTAAGTAAAAAAAGGAAATTAAGTCTTAATAATATTAATAACCTTAGTTATAGTCTATTACTTAATAATATATCTTTAGATTCCCTTAGTCTTATACTTTTAAAAAGAGAGCTTAACCTTATAAGCCTACTTAGTTATTATAGTATTCTTAAACTTTTAAGTAAAAAGAAAAGCTTATATATAATTAATTTAATTCTTTTAAGTATCTTATTCTAATAGCTTAATACTTTCTATAAGTTCTTAGTACTATTAGTATATATCCCTACCTTACTAAACTATATATAAGTAGTCTTTATATAAAGACCTTAAAAAGGTAGTCTTAAATATAGATAAAATAATAATATAAGTTAAATAAAGAGCTATCTTTTTATTATACTTAATAAGAATAAATTAAAGTTTAAGGTATTATAAATTAGAAGGTAATTAAGTCACTAGCTAACCTAAGGGATTAGGTTCTAGTTATATTATAAGTAATATAACCTCTAGTTATTTCTTAGTAATTATAAAGCTTAGAGAGCTACTCTCTTTATCTTATAATACTAGTATCTTCTTTAAGTATAGTCTACTACTTATAAGGGTATTAGCCTTAGTAGAGATAGGCTAAGGCATTATTAATATTATACTTATAAGTCCTCTTACTAAGGAATAGTTAATAACTAGTATTTATAATATTATTATATTATTAAGGTTAATAAATTCTTAAATTTAAGTTTATTAGGCTTAGTTTTTAAAGTCTTAATCTTAAATTTTTTAGTTATTAAGATTATTAAGTTTTAAAGTAAATTTAACTTTAGTATAAGCTATAATTAATAATTTTAAAGGCTTTTAAAGATCTTCTTAATCTTTAAGAATAAAATAAGATTTTTAAATAAAATTTATAAAGATTTTTAAATTTAATTTAAACTAATATATATTTAATTATAATTCTATAGTTATAATAAAAGTTAAATTATTTAAATAATTAAAATTAAACTAATTAATTACTAACTAGGCTTATAATTATTATATAGAATAGTAATTAGATATAAAAATAGTATTAATTAAAGAGTAAAAGAAGCTATAGTGTGAGGGGGAATAAGGGACACCCTTATAGGGTGGGTATATCTTCTACTATATAATATTACCCCTATTATAGGTACTAAATCCCATGGGTCTGTCCCGTGACACCCTTCCATTTGACAGCGGCTAACAGTGGGCTGGCCGTCTATAAGATGGCCGACTGCGCAACAAAGAATCAATTAATGTTGATCGTTGGAAAGAATTTGATGAGTAGACTGGGCCTGTGGTTTCAATCCTTTGTACTGGATCACTTCTGAATGGTTTCAGCCATTACCATCACTGAATGCTCGCGTGTCCAAGAACCTGGTTGGTGCATCAGATGCCAGGTCGTATATTGAAGCCCCATGCCTCTATCTCGATAAATTCTGGTACTAAACACGGATGCAGGCAGTGATACGTCCTGCTAGTGTGATTTACTTATTCACATTCGTCTTCGGTTCTAAAGAATGCCCAGCTCTCCTCCTATTACGTCTAGTGCTTGCCTCAGCAATTCCAAAACCTGTTCATCGCCTCCTGCCACCAATCCCTTGACCAGAAGCGGATACAGCCGCAACAAATGCTTCCTGCTCGTACTCTGCGCTCCTTTGAGGGCCGGGATAGCATCGGCCTCGCTGTGCAGGTCGACGAGCTTCTGCAGCGTCCACAGCAGCTCTCGCCTCTGGCTCAACGGCTGCGGCATCTTCCCTCGCAGCGGCTGATCGGCCACGTACGCTCGCAAAGTGAGAGCGCACCGTATAATAAAAAACGGCGCCACGGCAGAAGCGACCCGGGCTCTCGTGGACGATGCAAGGGCATCATTCTTTGCCGCACCCTTCCTCGTTTGCTTTGGTTTGCGGGGCTCATGGACCTGCTCTTGGGCCACGAGCGCAAAGAGTTCCTCGAACGCGACATAGGCAATTTTGGTCCGGCGTGTCGGAGGCACGAATATAGTTCGGCCAGTCCGTGTCTCATATAGTGCAGACAATCCATTGTCGCTTTCTCCGTTGATGATTTCGTGATCGGTGTCCGTGGGTGCATGGATGATGGACGTCTTGAACAGGCTCAAGGCAAAGTTTTTTCTGGCCTTGTCAGGAACATCTTCTGCGCCGAGATCCGGTATTATTAAATTCCGTAGTCGCTTGAAAGACGCAATGTCAAACTCCTCGTCAGCAGCAAAACTGGTGCCGTCCACGGCATCGTCACAGTCGGCACTGAGAATGCTGTCAGCTAGGCTTACAACATTAAGCCAAACATGCTGTGCAGTCTCTTTTGGGATCTGTAGATCCTTCATTTGCGGCAAAGCAACCTCCAAAACGGCCAGAGCAGATAATGTTGCTGTTCTCCATGGTTGGGCCGCTTTTGTCGTCAATGGGAAGCTGTACTTTAATGTGATCGGGTTGCAAAGAGCCGCAAGGGTCGTCGCCAACGATCCACTAGTGTAAATATCCTCGTCTGCAGCGTGCTTCAGTGCTACTGTTTCTAAAAAGGAAATGCTTGCTCTGGAAAGTGCAACAAACGTGCGCTTAGGCTTCTTGTCCCGACTCGGCTCTTGTTCGAATGCTAGTGTAGCAAGTTTTGAGGCGTGCGACAGCATTGCAGACGGAACACCATCCACGTCGGTTCTTATCATCTTGACCGCTTCCATGGTCTTCGATTGAAGCTGTGTCAAGTTGTCCAGGTCCGATGCAAACGAACCAAGCGAAGCCTCTTGGGCCGATGCATGGAGCAAAGTCAGCATTCTCTCAACTCTCCTAACCGCGAGCTTCGCTTGCATCAGCTGATATAGCTCTGTCAAGGCCCCGACATATGCCAGCAGACAACTTTGATTGTCTTCTCCCTTTGCTTCACTCGTAGATGGAACGCCCCGCGCCCACAGCTCCCATGCCATGTCAACGGCATCATCATTGAGATTCGTTTTCTGCTCCTCGTTTGCTTGTGACAAGATGTGAGCCAGTGCCTTGAAGGCTGCAGTATTAATGACAAGAACCTTGTGATCGAGCAATTTTGCAAAATGTACCAATAGCTCTTTCCACAGCTCGTTGAAAGACGAATGCGCTGTCAGTGCATCCAGGTAGTTGGCCAAGAGAGTGGAAATGCCATTTAAAACGACAACCGAGGTGTCATGCCATTCATGGGCATCATCGGCTCCGTCCTCGCCTGCGGTCTCTAGTTCGTCTTGAAGTGACGAGAGGAGTCTGAACAGGACAGACTTGATACACATAGACCACGCCTCTGGAGTAAGGCGGTCCCCGTACGCATCAAATATGCGAAGTAATGTCTGTATGGCACTGTTACGAAGCTCGAGCCTCATATCAGAGCTTACGGCCGTGAGCCGTTGCAGTAAAAGCAGCCAGAGCGCCGCCGAAGAATTCCTATTCTCACTATTTGCAGCGAGCTTCGCTAAGCTTGTAGAATCAACGTCTTTCATTAGCTCTTCGGTGATTTCTAGCGACTTCGAGCGACCAGATAAAAAGTCGGATAATATCCAGAAAAAGGTCACAGTCTAGATTATGTTTAGCGTAACGCCAGTCATCCAATCTGCACGTCATCTTACCGTCAAGGCAATATTCAAATCATCATATTGCGAGCTGAAATTGTACAGCTCATCGACAAGGATTAAGAAACAGGTATTGGGAAGCGAGGCCAGAAAGTCGGAGCAGATAAGTTGCAGCGAGCCGAACGCAGAGCGCACCAGCTTCGATGATCGGGTCCCAATTGGTTTGCTCGAATCTCTGCCATACTCTGCGATCGCATCGCTGGCCACAAACACACTGCCAATGATTTCAAAGGCAACATCCCAGCCCTCCACTAAGCTCTCACCATAATTCTCAAGAATTTGGCGCAATCCCTCGAGGATGACCCGATGTATCTCTAGATCCGTCGTGCTCCCAGCAACAGAGTCGTCTCGTTTCTTTCTTTGTAACGCAACCAGCGAATCACGCAATCCCCCAAGAAGACGTAACTGAATAGGGCCACGTAGTTCCTCGGGGAGGTTTGCAGCTATACTACCAGATTCAAGCATGAATCTTGCTAGTACTTCCGCTGCCCTTGTGCGAACGGGTGCGCTCATTGTGCCTGAGTTCAACGTGGCACCTAGTTGAGTGACCAGCAACTCCCAGCCGGATTTATCAGGATCGCTTCTAAGAAGTCTTTCCGAATTGATGGATGCGATTTCACCAAGCTTGGCTAAAGCAAAAAGCAGCTCTTGGTTGCTATCTGTGACTGTGGGATTGGAGAAGCTGAGTACACGCCTATGGTGGCCTTGCCCAAGCCTCAGTGGTACTTTTGCTTGCGGCTGCGCTGAAATGCTGTCGGTAGAAAGTTGTACAGTCAACAATCCGCAAATCGCTTCAATCACCTGGGCAAACTGCTCGTCAGGAAAGTCGATTGTACTCTCGAACAGTCTAGACGCAGCAGTCTCGACAGAGCGAACCTCATTGCTGAAATTTGTCATCAAAGAATTGGGTTCATTCTCGCTTCCCTGCTCAGGAGCTCTGCTCATGGATGGAGATCTGATGGCACCTTTGCTTGCAGAGAAAAGGACAAGGTCGGCCTGCTGCAGTGTCTCAAGGATGATGCTCCATGATGTGCCGAGCGTCGGGCCGAGCGCAATACCAAGATTCAAAAGTGCACGCAGACAGAGCAAGTTGCGGGTGTTCAACGATGCACCGGTCATATCTGCGCTCATTTGACGCTGCTTTTCTGTTGTTTGAGAGCTTTGGAGTGTCTCGACGCTCAAAAGACCTCTTGCATTGTTCAAGATGGAAGAGGCAGGATTATCAGGGGCGGTGCTAGGTGTGACCGACCGTGATTGGCCAGCGCTGAGACAGGCTTTCAACACATTAGGCGGCACGGCTGACTTTCCAAGTGTTGTCAGAAACGCATCTCTCGGGGTTGTGAGCTGAAGCAAACCAGCGACGTGAGCAAAGCGTTGAAAGGCTCGAACGAGTCCATGGTAGTACTCCGAATCCAGCGAAGCATAGAGAAAATTGGAGCATGTAGCCAGGATGGCGGGCCAGCACTCATCCACCATTGAGGAACATATCACGATCTCGGAGTGTAAAGGATGACTTTCGAGCCTGAGTGGATTGACAGGGATCGGATTCTTCTTAAAAGACGACGATCGCTCTGGCCTGGTTCGTAATGCTGATTTCTCGGCCTCCAGGTGTTGTGGCCCTGGCGAATCCCTCTCTGATTCTTGTGGGGAGACCTTGCGGCGACCTTTGCTTTCGTTGGAGACTGTAAGCGGAAGAATAAACTTGGCAAGACCATCTGAGAGAGAGGAGATGCACGCCAAGATTAAGCTGTATACATATGTTTCCGGGATAGGAGGCGGTTCGGTCTTGTCCAGCTGGTCGATGCAAGGAACACGGATGGTACTCCATTTGGTGCTAATTCCAACGTGTGATGATTCAGCGCCGGAAGTGCCACTCATGATGCCACCAACACCACTGGCTTCCAAAACGGCCTGATCAGAGGCATCTTGGTCGTCACGATTATCAGAAGCTGGAATTGTAGACTGGTGGCTAAGTCCTATGACGGCAGGCTTCTCTGTGCCGAGTCGAACAAAGATGGCAACAAGTGCCTTGAAGACGTCCTTCTGCCCCTCTTTGGCATCGTACAAAGCATATATTTCTCGTATAAGCGCGTGCTCAGCAAAGAGTCCGCGGAATACTTCCATGCATAAAGCTTTCTTCCAAAGTAGCGAGTCATGATCCATCAAGTGAGTCAAGATGTCGAGCGCCTCGCCACATTCTGCCGGCAAGAGACTAATGTGGCGGCGTAGCAAGGTGTACAAGATGCGAACGAGTCTGACTGATGTGGAAAATGTAGGCTTCCCTTTCAGAGCACTTACGAGCAGAGGCATGACACGGACTCTCAGCACTTGTACCTGTTCGGGATGCGCAGCCAACAAGTTGCCGTGATTGGTAATGACGGACTCGATGAGTTCGAGCCCAAAAGTTTGGTGCAGGCCTGCGAAGCGCATGTATTCAGGTCTTTGGTTCTCGGTGAGAAGACAGAGGTCATTGAATATCTATCAACGGTCAGCACAGGCTTCGAGTTGAGCGAATTTATGCGACGCACTCTGTAAGCGTCGAGGGCGGCGGCACGCAGTTCGACCTTGCCATTGGCAGTAGCTGCCTCGCCAGCAAAGGGCTCATTGGAACCGATTTCTAGGGAGGTCAGTCGTTTCATATGGTAAGATCATAGGTCAACGTACTATCTTCCGTAGCAACCTTATCAAAGATAGCTACTACAAGCTGTTGTAGTGTAGCCGCAGACGTGTTGTTGACGATTGCATTTTTGCTGCTCTGTAAAATGAAGCAAATATTGAGAGTGGTAACAAGTAGCTCGCCTTGAAGCTCCGCGGCGTAGTTTTGTAGAAGTGACGGCAAAGCTTGCAAGATTTTGAGCTGGACATCTAGGGCCGCTGAGGAAGCTTGCATCAAGGCCTCGAGAACCTGGTTGAGCTTGGATCGCGGTAGGGCACTAGCGACAATGAGCCTTTGCAGGCATACAATGGCAATGCTGGTGAACTTGGCATTTTTTGTACCACAAGCAATAATGAAAGGGTTGACGAAATTGGTCTTTTGTGACAGCTCTGGGAGAAGCTTGTTAGTATGCACGCAACAGAGGGGTAGGATGAGGGCTCACGATCAGAGACGGCACTCTCAGAAATGGGGCCAAGTTGCTTCAAATCTTCCAGAGACTTTTCAGCGGCCTATATATCAAGCGTTCAGTCACTAAATCTAGTCTGCCACAGAAGGGATCAATATCCGTACCTGTCGCAAGTCATTGTGCTTCCGCTTGCTCTCCTGGATGAGGTTAGCTAGCTCGGTAGCGAGCAGCTGTGTCGTCATGTTTCCTCCGGCCCCGCAATCTGCTCCGGGCTGAGCACGAGGTTAGAAGCTATCATCCGTTTAAAAGAGAAGTCGGGAAGGAAGATTTGTTCTAAATTTGGCTGACAATGGCGGCGATGCGACGGTTGGCGTTGAATTGGCCGTGATCAGACACGTGTGTTGTCAATCAACCGGTTCCTGCCACGGTACGTACCCGTCCACCCCACTAGGTACAAGTTCCAGGCAGAATGCTTCACCGCCCGCGCGTCTTCACGTGCATCTTCAAATAATTTATCACAGTAGCTATAAAAACAGCCCATATCTCGTCATTGGCTAGATCTTTGAGCCACTCAAGTCAAATCCCCAGCACGGGCTACCGCCTTGACTGTGCGGTCTGGCTGATTTTGGAGCTTGCGTGAGACTCGTTATCTCCAAATCATCGCCTTTGCGGCAATTAGAGCGTCGCCGCCGCCGCCGCCGCCGCGCCTGCTGACGATGGGAAGAAGATGATGCATGAGACGAGCTCAGTACGTGTCTACCTCCAATTGGTCGCACTTCTCGAACCTGCCCCCAATGCCGCAGTGATTCGCGAAGATACAGTTTACCGCGCAGCCCGCAATCGTTCGACAGTTTCTCACGCTTCAGATAATGTCGGGCAACCCGCAGTGGCCTTGGCAGCAACCCCCAGATAAAGATGAGCGACGCATAAGTGGCCGATACTAATAATAAGCTACTGTAATTGGCCCCGGTCAGCCGCGAACCTTAGTCCTGTCAACAACGTCAACAACAAAGAAAGCAGGTCTGCGCAGCACCTCAGAAACGATTCTGGAGACCCCATGGAGAAAGATTGAAGATGCACCTGGATTGTGGCACGCATCAGCGTGTTGTTCTCCAGAGGTAGCAAAAAAAGGGTTGACTATGAGTTTGAGAAGAGTGCGAAAAAGCAGCACAGCACGACAAGCCAAGTAAACAAAGGCAAATTGAGAGAGAGGAAGACGGGAGGAAAAGACAAAAAGTATAATGACTTTAGGGGAATCTTCCTTTTCATCCACTTGGAATCGTAGCCAAGCTCGAAAGAGAAGCAGCGCCGGCTAGAACAGCTCTTACCCGAACCACTCGCAACGGGAGATGCAAGGAGCAGCTTGCCTGAACTGGAAGGTCAACTTGGGCACCAATTTGTTACTGAACAGTGTTGCCCCTCGCCATTCGCGCACTATTGGCTCGCGCTCGGCGGTGATGGACTTCTCCACGGCGGCTGATTTTGATACAGAAATAGAACTTCTCTTGTACGTAATGAGCCCCAAATGAGGTCTCTCCGCAAACGAGGAGCAGATTACCCCAGAAATCGCAGCCCTGCCAGGTCCACATACCTCACTGGGGAAGCGTTCAGTGAGCAGGTGTGTGCGAGGAAGTCTTGAGCCGCAATCAATGGACTGTGCCCGCCTAGCTGCGGCCCTGAGATTGCTGTATCAAGGCCGCGTCTTGGGATCTGGTGATTCTGCTCCTTTTGTGAAGTGATTAGTGAGTTGCCCTCCCTCGCCCCGCTCCAAAAGATGGCCAGTAGGATATGGTTCCGAGTTTCCAATTCTCGCGACAATCAGACGAGGCATCTATTCGAGTCTCTTCAGGAGGAACTTTTGATGGCGCCTCTTCAGCCACGACATTACTAGTTTCTCCACGGTGAGCTCAAGGACCCCACCTCGCATGAGGGCGAAGAATAGTGAGAGCCTTCCTTTGTCAGCCATCTCTCGTTGGTGAGATAATTGAGCCGACATATCTTTCGTTCCCGGAGGCGGGTGCTCCTCAAGAATGGCGTCTTGGCACGGATATGGAGGACGGACCGCCAAGGCGCCTGATTACCTCCAGCCTGCGACCCTGTAGCATAACAAGCGGTCCATGCTAGTCAACTTGGCAGCCTCCTAATGCAAAAGAACCGTGGCTTCATTGCTTCGGTGAGTTTTGACAATCTCTACAAGTGACGGTGTTGTCGGATTTCGTGGGCAGAAACATGAGTAGGTCGGTCCTTTTGCAAAGCGGGGTAGCAAGCCAACAGCTGGGCTGGCATGGTCAAAACTGCGTCGTGAAAGCAATTGGTAAAAGTTGGTTGTTCATACAGAAAGTAAAAGCGGCGTACTACAGACGTCAGGTTCCGAGCGGCGAATCGCATCATGCTACCACATTGCTTCAGCCGCACTCATAGCTTAACGCTCCAAAGCTCAGGCAAGGTGCATTCTTAGAATAGCCGTATAGCATGTACATGAATTTGGAACAGGATGAATGCCAGACTCCTACAAATACGCTTTCATGTCTCAGAAACGGTTCCAGCCATTGTCTATTTCCCTGAGCGAGGCGATGAGCCTTGGCACCAAGAGATCAGTGACCATTACGAGCAGCCGCCACCTTGCCCGGACACATGCCCCAAAACAGGTTGCTCGTCAATATACATCTGCCACTGGGGAATGGATAATTATCAACCCACTCAACGACAGCGGTGATTTGTGGAAACGCTGGCCAGTTAGCGCATGTGCATGTGGGGAACTCAAAAACGCCTTCTGCTCTGGCGCCATTTTCGTTTTTCGTTATCCGTTGGACAAAAGTCCCTAGCCGAGGACATGGCTCAGAACAACATACGCTACCACTGAGACCAGTACTCCAGGGGCGCCTTCCGTTCGACTTGTGGCTTGCCGAGCCCGTCGCCGAAGCCTCAGATCTGGCCAAGCACACGGCGGCAAATCGCCATGCAATGGCCAAGCCAGCACCAAGCAAACCAGTCACAACTAGCACGCGAGGTGAAATTCTGCGAAACCCAAGCCACTGCGAATCTATTTTGTGCGCGACCTCGACTTGGGAGCATCGTCTTCCCGCAAAACGAACTCCGCAAGTCGAAACGAGTATTTAATAAGCGGCAGCTGAAACGAGATGAAGTTTGGGGGGGGCGGGGAACGGGCAAGCCACAAGTCACCAACGACTCAACGAGATAATGGAAAGGGGACTCTATCAGTGGTGACTGGTGAGTACTTTTGTCAGACTGTTCAAAAAAAGGATGAGCTGGTCCGCCTCAGCTGACGTCTGTCGCATTCACCAACTGTCAACTAACTAATAGACTATAGTTAGTCAGTTGTCTGAATTGTCTTTGCATCCTGGCTTAGGTAGCAATAGGGCGAGACTGCGACGTGGGGCTGACACAATCGTAGGGCGCAACCTTGCGACAATCCTTCCAGCAGATAACATCACGAGCAACTTCGGAAGGATCAAGAAAGGCGCTACTACTTGTGCTGGTCGATGCAAAAGTTCCTGCAACAGACTAGTCAACTAGTTCACTGGTAGCCGTTGCTCGGTTCCCGCCATGCACCACCACGGCCACGGGCCACATCACGGAGTCGCCACGTCTAGGGCAGAACATGA
The DNA here is from genome assembly GCA_037289395.1 of Beauveria scarabaeidicola. Lineage (NCBI taxonomy): Eukaryota > Fungi > Ascomycota > Sordariomycetes > Hypocreales > Cordycipitaceae > Beauveria > Beauveria scarabaeidicola. The sequence goes on along the minus strand of JAEIJG010000305.1, from coordinate 15,856 downwards.
CAACGCTAATTGATACCTTATCTGCCAAGCATAAATTGACTGGGGCACATGGCACTAGCGACTCTGAGAAGCCCCAATGAATCCATGACTGAGCTAAGCGTACTTCTAACCCCAGGGCCGTCCATTTAACAAAGGCCCTCGAGCGCCCGGGGTTGGGTCCTATAATTGCGTTCCTCAGTCGGCTGGGCGTCTGAGATGTAGAGGTTGGCGGCCTTGTCCCGTTACAGAAGGAGGCGGATACCCCAGGAAACGCCACTGCTCTGGCTGCTTTTACCATGTGGCAACATGTTTCTCGTACCTCTTGGCGTGTACCTCTTATTTCTCCAAATGTGCTTTCCCCCCAGCCCGGCTTGAGAGGAATTGGGCGAGCGAGCCTCCTCCGCACGGCCGATCCCGGTCTTGGAGCCAACCATAAAGAGTCCAAGCTCCCCGCCTAAAGGGTTTCCGACCAAGGCATTCTGTATTATTCGCCTCTGGTCGATTTGTCTCGAGTCTCTGCTATTCTGTATTGGCTTGTCGACTGACCATGTCTGACGTGCCTGAAAAGCGCAGCGAGCTCGCCGGCGACTTCGCCGAGGCTCACCACGAGCCTCGCGGCGGAATCATCAGCGAAAAGCAGGTGAGTTTCTTTTATTGTGACACTATTTTGAATCAAGAACAAAAGGGCTAATGAATTCTTCCAAGGGTCTTCATGGCATTGATGTTGCTATTGCCGCCGCTGACGATGAGCGTGCCGAGCACGACCTCAATGTCACGGAAGATGATTTGCTCGAGGCCAAGGAGCTCGCCGCCACCTTTGATCTCGAGGCCACGCGGACTGTGAGTACATTTGAGAATGAATTCTTGTCATCGTCATGTTATTCTCGTCTGACTGTGTTTTGCAGCTCATGCTTCAGGTGCACAAGCTCCACCACCGTGATCCCAACTTTCCTCAGATTATTTTGGAACGGATTCAAGAGTTTCTGCGTAAGTCACTGCCAAATAGCCCCTCTTTCAAAGGCGTGTACAACCCCCGCTGACCTTGCCACTGCGACCAGACAATGACGATGTGTTTGACAATCCGGAAAAGCATGAGCAGCTGATTGCCGAGATGAAGATTGAGGCGGCCCTCATCACCAATAACTCGCCGTACGCCGAGGTGCGCGCCGTCGTCAGCAACCACGACGACCCAAACATTCCGTGCTCGACTATCCGCGCCTGGGTCATTGGCATCTTCTTCTCCGTGGCCATCGCCTTCATTAACGGCTTCTTCGACATCCGCCAGCCCGCCATCTCCGTGACTGCCAACGTGCCCCAGCTGCTCGCCTTCCCCGTCGGCAAGCTGTTCGAAAAGGTGCTCCCCGACGTCGGCGTCACGCTGTTTGGCGTCCGCCACAGCCTAAACCCGGGCCCCTTCAACCGCAAGGAGCACATGCTCATCACCATCATGGCCTCCATCTCCAAGTCGGCCCCCTACACAAACTACATTATCTGGATCCAGTACCTGCCGCATTTCTTCAACCAGAGCTGGGCGCTGAGCTTTAGCTACCAGATCCTCATTGCCCTCTCAACCAACTTCATTGGCTACAGCCTGGCGGGCATCTGTCGGCGGTTCCTCGTCTACCCGTCGTACTGCGTCTGGCCGCAGTCCCTGGTCACGATTGCCCTCAACTCGGCCTTTCACGGGGACACGAACCCTGCCGTGGCCGGTCCGTTCCGTACTTTCTGGCGCATGAGCCGTCTCAAGTTCTTCTGCATAGCCTTCACCGCCATGTTTGTGTGGTTCTGGTTTCCCAACTACATCTTCCAGGGTCTGGCGTACTTTTCCTGGATGACCTGGATCGCGCCCGACAATGCCAAGCTGGCCGTCATTACGGGCGGCTTAAAGGGCCTCGGCCTCAACCCTCTGCCGACCTTTGATTGGAACATTGTAATTTACCTGTGGGATCCCCTGATGCTGCCGTTCTTCAGTATTGCAAACAACTTTGGCGGCATGGCTATCACCATGCCCGTCATCGCCGCCCTGTACTACAGCAACGTCTGGGGCGCTGCCTATCTGCCCGTCAACTCCAACAAGCCGTACGATCGCTTCGCCAAGGGCTACAACGTCAGCAGTATCCTTGACAAGCATGGTATCATGGACATTGAAAAGTACAAGGCCTACTCTCCCCCATACCTCTCGGCCGCGAATACTGTCGTATATATGATCTTCTTTGCCGTTTATAGCGCTGTCGTTACCTACGCCGCTCTCTTCCACCGCACTGAGATCATGATGGGCTTTCGCGATCTGATCAACAGCTTCCGTCCGTCCAAGAAGAAGGAGGTCGAGGAAGGCCGTGTTCTTGACGTCCACAACCGCCTGATGAAGGCCTACAAAGAGGTCCCTGAGTGGTGGTACTTTTGCACCCTCATCTTCGCCGTTGCCGTCGGCTGCGCTGCCATTGCCGTCTACCCCACGTATACCTCTGTCGGGGTTGTCTTCTACGGCGTCATCATGTGTCTCATCTTTGTCGTTCCCATCGGTATTGTCTACGCGATGACTGGCGTCGAAGTCACCCTCAACGTCCTCGCGGAATTCATCGGCGGCTCCTTTGTCGAGGGCAACGCTCTGGCCATGTGCTTCTTCAAGTCCTACGGCTACGTCACCTGTGCCCACGCTTTGGCCTTTAGCAACGACTTGAAGCTAGCTCATTACGTCAAAATCGCGCCGCGCTTCACCTTCTTCGCACAAATGGTCCCCAGTCTCGTCACCACCTTTGTCTACATTGGCATTATCCAGTTCCAGGTCCACCTCAAGGACGTTTGCACTGATGACGCTCCCTTCCGCTTCACCTGCCCTGGCATCAACACCTTCTTCACCGCTGCCGTTCTGTGGGGTACTGTTGGTCCTAAGCGTCTCTGGGGTGTTGGTGGCACCTACTCCATCACCCTCCTCGGCTTCCCTCTTGGCATTGTCATTGTGCTCCTCTTCTGGCTGGCTGGCAAGAAGTGGCCCAATAGTGCCTTTGTCCGTAACATTCACCCTGTTGTCCTGATGAACGGTGGTCTGTCCTGGGCGCCGTACAACCTCTCCCAGATGTGGCCCGCCGTCCCCGTTGCGGCCTTTTCCTGGCTGTTTCTCCGCAAGCGTTTCCTCGGCTTCTGGTCCAAGGTATGTTGTTGTCAGTCTATCAAGCGCGAGTACGCGGTGCTAACATCAAACTGTAGTATAACTTTGTACTGTCCGCGGCCTTTTCCGCCGGCATGGCCATCTCAGGCCTAGTTCAGTTCTTTGGCCTGGCGTACAAGGGGACTGAATTCAACTGGTGGGGAAACACAATTGTCGGTTCGGGCTGTGAGGATGGCTTATCGTGTCCTCACATGACGCTCGCCCCAGGTGAGTATTTTGGACCGGGACCGGGAGAGTTCTAACGGGCGCTGAGAGATGACGCCAATTGTGATTTCTTGTTTTCATGATTATAAATACCACCAGTAGATGAATTGAGCGTGTATATACACCAGACGGTGATTTGCATATCCATCACTACTACAACGTGAAAGAAGGCATTTTCAGCGCACTGTGGGACTTGGCTTGGCGGATCGTGCCACTAGTCATTTCGAAAAGTCTGGGCTGAAGGGTAGCCAGTCAACGGCTTGATGCCCCTCTCGCAAAGTTGCAATGTGCAAAGCAGAGATACAATACTTTCACACAGCACTCCGTAAATAGTCCTCCTCGAGAAACTTGTTGGTGCAGGCTGCTAAAAAGGCTACAACTGAAGGGATGAGCCGAGTTTGGTCAAGAAAAATTGTCAAGCGATTTGAGCATCAAAAAGAGTTGTCCGTAAAAAGTATAGTCAATTATAACACACTAATAAAAGGCTGAGTAGCCTACAGAAAAAACACACTAATAAAAGGCTGAGTAGCCTACAGAAAAAACTCGAAAGAAAAGGTTCACGGGGATCTCCCAGCCGCCATGGCTAACTAAAATAAAATACAGAGACCTTAGGAATAGCAATAGGCAATCAAAACAAAAACAAGAAACTTTTAGCACCAGGAAGAGACCCTTTTTATCGGGAACCAGATTGAGACAGAGCAATGTTCTTCCAGTGGTCGCGCTCAGCTTCGAGCTTAGCAATCTTATCCTCAAGCTCGTCGAAGCGCAGAGCCTTGCGCTCGCGCGACTTTCGAGCAGCCAGGGTATTGCGAGCTCGCTTCATAGCGATAACGTCGTTGGGGTCTTCGACAATGATAGGGGGCAAAGGCTTGTCACGCTTGCGCGCGTTGACGCCAGCGGCCGCAGCATGGCGGCCGCCACTGGTGGGCGAGCCGCTGGGCTTGCGTTTGCTGTTGCCAGAAGCCTGGCCTACTGAATCAGAATCGGATCCTTGGTTGGGGGAGTCGTCGGCGTTGGTGACCTCGGGGGCGCTAGACTCCGGAGGGAACAGGGGGTACCAAGAGTCGCTTGGGTTACCAAAGTCAGCAGCCTCGAAGTTGGGAGAGACGTCATAGTTATCAAAGTCGGGAGACTCATTGAAGATTGACGGAGAGGTCAAGGCAGTGAGAGCGGCCGAATTGGGGGCGGACATGAAAGGCTCCTGAACCAAGAGATCCTGGGGCGAGACTGTTCCCAAGTTGGAGGCGGAGCTTGACATGCTGCCGTTGAAGTCAAAGGACGAGGGAAGCGCGGGCGAAGAGAAGGCAGTGTTGGAGACTTCACCATCAAAGATGGGAAGGTCGTCCAAGACGACGTCTGCTGCGTTCATCATCGTGGCGGATTGATCTACGTCACCGAGGCTCTGGTTGAAGAGAGGGACAGGGGGACGAGCGCTTGAAGACCGTTGCTTCAGGGAAACAGTAGAGGACGGAGCCGAAGATGCGTAAAAGCGATTGTTGTTGGAAACACGTTTGGCGTTGACAGGATATGAAGGATGTCCAAAAGTCTGGAGGAGCTGGACCACACGCTGGTTTTGGATAGCGGAAGCAGACTTCTCTAAACGATGATTGTACGAGTGACGACGCTGACTGGACAGCGAAACCGAAGACCGATTATCGTTGCGAGGCGGAGGGTTGTCGAACAAGACGAAGTCCTGCTGGGGGCTCTGTGCTGGGCTCAGATGTGGTGAATGCTCGGGTGGTGCCGGCAGGGCGGAAGCTGGTTGGGGAAGCCATGATGACTGGGAATCCGTGGTGAAGACTGGGAAGTCTTGGCCTAGAATGTTGGCGGTTGTAGGGGAACTGGAGCTGAAGCTGTTGCAAGCAGTGCTGAAGTTCAGGTCGACCGAAAGGTGAGCTGAACGGGGAGAAGAAGATTGAGTGGGGTGGATGTTGTAGTCTTGAGACTGAATTTTGACGGATTCAAAGGGGGAGCTCTCGGGAAAGAGATGATTTATCGCATCTTGAAGGCGGCCTGAGGCGCTGTGTATCTTGTAATGTGTAGGTGTAATGTGCGTTTGGGTTGAGGAGAAAAGAAGAAAAGCGAAAGGTGGGCGAAGAAAAAATCATAGGGACGTTATGTATTTCTCAGGCACCAAGTCTCGGGGCCATTGGCAGTCCGGGAGGAGGTACCGACGGTTGAGAAGGGCTGTGGTACTGGGGTAGCAAAATACCGCAGAAAGCATAAGATACTCTGTTAAGGCCCTACTACGCTTGCATGTACCTCGGTCCAGAAAGGATGGTGGAGTCGAAAAATGAGTCACAGGCAGAAGCCGCTAACCCTGTTCAGGCCTGGCCGCTGCTTCAGCCTGCGGCGGTTTTCAGCAAAGCGGCACAGCCCCAGCCTGTTGCAACAAAAAGCAAGCTCAGTGGAATGAATTTCTTCATTCTCCTTGTCTCGTTGTCGTGTACAAGCATGGGCTCGTCTGCTGCAAGTCGTATCCCAGGTTATCGTTGTCGAATTCCTCAAAACTTTCCACGTTCGATTGCAGCTTTTACCGGTTCTTTTACGACCCAATAACTGCTTGCGTGGCCTCGGCCTGCCGTCGTCCGCACACCAGGAACACGATAACGGGCTGCTGACCCGCCCCAGCCCTAACTCTACGCGGCTTTCAACTGGGCGCGCCCAGTAAATAGTCTTTTCCTGCAATCTGCCTTTCATAGGGCGCGACGGTAAACGAATTTCTTTTTTTTTTTTTTTTTTTCGGTACTAGCGACTCCACTCGCAGTTGTGGCCGGAATGGACGGGCCTTTTGTTCAAACCGCTCACACCCGTATTCGTAGGGCGTCTCTCGGCTTACTGGCACGCAATCATCAGTCTCTCCGATGGATGCCGAACAGTTTTGAGACACACGTGTCCGACTCGTCCACGACGATCATCACGGAATAATAACAACAATTCGTCAGTATTGCGCGTACCGCAAGCGGCACATGTCCAACTCGTCCACGACAGTGCTGGTTTGCCAGACAGTACGCGTGTACGTATTCCAAGGACAATATGTCAACGACGCTCAACGAATGAATTGCACATGAGGCGTCGTCAGCTTTCTAGAACAAAATCAACATTGGGACTGAATGCAACATGCAAACCTCGTTCAGGAAGCAGTGGGAAGCAAAGACGAAGCAACGTACCGAGAGCCGAGTCTGTCCCCTAACCTACTTCGTACTCCTGCCACACCACAATAGACTTGCTTGCACATGGAAGCTGCCGAACTCAAGATCTGGGGTTATGTTTAATAAAAATAAAGCCTTTTGCCCTATTGGACGGAGCCTTGTCCGCAGCGTTTATCGCTCGTAACCAGTTGCAGTGTCACCATACAACACCCAACAAAAAAATCCAAATCAACAGAAGCCGTTGAAAAAAAAAACAGCATTTGTTTACTGGTCAACTTTGAGAGGCGGTTGACTATAAAATGGCTGTAAAGGCTTTGTTTCATGCTTGGCCAACTTGGAATACCTATGTATGGGGGCGCTTAAGCCTGCAAAGTGTTACCCTACTTCCTACTCGTGCCATAATAATTAGATAATTAGTGGTGGTTATGACTAGCACACTAGGTAATAATAAGTTAGCAAGGTAGCGCCTTGTTTTTTGTCCACCACTTGCTACGTGATGTCTTTCTTGTTGGATCCGAGGCTTCCGCTTTCGTGGTTGGCTGTGTACCAAAGTTCCGATCGCCCCCAGGTGCCACTCGACAGCTCAATCTCCTACCTCACTTTCGCATTTCAAACCACCATCTTAAAAAAATTAGCCGTGAGTTCTCCAGTACATCGCAATGAGACGGCCAGAGCCTACCGCCGAGCCCCAGGTTACATACTCATCTGGCCGCGCCGATGGAGGGGGTGCGCCAGATCTCCGGATTTTGCACTACAACGATGTGTACCATGTCGATTCCTCAAGCGCCGAACCAGTCGGAGGATTTCCAAGGTTCATGACCATGTGCAAGGAGTACCGAAATGGTAGCCAATTTGCCGGCCAGCCCGAGCTCATCACCCTCTTCTCTGGTGACGCGTTCAACCCCAGTCTCGAAAGCAGCGTTACCAAAGGTACGTGGTCCAAATGAACTGCGAGACCACATGCCTCGAGGCATGATATTTCTGACTTCCATCTTCAGGCAAGCACATGATACCTGTTCTCAATGCCCTCGAGACTGATGTGGCTTGTGTTGGGGTGAGTGAACCATCATTATGGCTCTTAGTGCGGCGGTGACGAAACTAATGTCGTCTTTAGAATCATGATCTTGACTTTGGCGTGAAGCAATTCGAGGCTCTCGCAGAAAAGTGCAACTTTCCTTGGCTTATTGCCAATGTTCTGGATCCTGCGCTTGGTAAAGACGTGCCTCTCGGAAATGCAAAGCCTACACACATGATGATGTCATCCAACGGCATCAAAATTGGCATCATCGGTCTTGGAGAGCGCGAGTGGCTCGTCACGATCAACAGTTTGCCACCGGATTTGATCTACAAATCGGCGAGCGCCACTGCAAAGGAGCTCATTCCCAAGCTAAAGGCCGAGGGCGCCGAAATTATCATTTGCCTCAGCCACATGCGCGAGCCCAACGATGTCAAGCTGGCCGAGCAAACAGACGGACTGATTGACATTATCCTAGGCGGACATGACCACTATTACAACCACCAGCTTATCAATGGCACGCATGTGCTTCGTTCCGGAACCGACTTCAAAAATCTCAGCTACATTGAGGCTCGTCGGAGCAAAGAGCGTCCAGACAAGTGGGACTTTGATATCTGGAGGCGTGACATCACTTCCAAAGTCAAGGAACACTTTCCGTCGCAAAAGCTCGTCAAGAATCTGACAACCGACCTGAAGAAGTCGCTAGCCAAACCCGTTGGGTGGTCTGCAATGCCTCTCGATGCGCGTTTTAGCACGGTTCGAATGAAGGAGTCGAATATCGGAAACTTTGTCTGTGATATTATGCGACAGTACTATCATGCTGACTGCTGCATTATGGCCTCGGGAACAATTCGAGGTGACCAAATTTACCCCCCCGGAGCGGTCAGGATGAAAGACGTGACGACTTGCTTTCCTTTTGAGGATCCCGCCATTTTGGTGCGCGTGACGGGCCAGGCAATTTGGGATGCGATAGAGAACAGCGTTTCCACGTATCCTGCACAGGAGGGCAGATTCCCGCAAGTCTCGAGCATCAAGTTCTCGTTTGACCCGTCGCGGGAAAGAAACAAGCGAGTCGTTTCACTTGAAATCGGCGACAAGCCATGCGATCTAGAAAAGAAGTATCTGCTCGCTACAAGAGGCTATATGGGCCGAGGCAAAGGTACGTGAATCAAGCTGTCCAGCGTGCGGCAACGCAGGCCATTAACAAAGAAGAATAGACGGGTACGACAGCTTGCTCGTTCAGTCCGAAGGAGGCCAAGCGGAAGAGCTTGTCGATGAGGAAAGTGGAATTCTTATCAGCACCATGCTGAGACAATACTTCATGGCCCTGCGAACTGTTGGAAAATGGCAAAAACTCTCCGAGCACTGGATGACGGTAGCGTCAAAACTGAAAAGCGACAAGGATGAGCACGTACAGGCGACTTCGGAGGACCTGGAGAAGAGCCTAACGCTGTCGCGGAAGAGCTCAGACGAGAGCGGCACAGAAGGGAGCAACAGCTGGCACAGCTTTATTCGTTCTAGACTCGGCCATAACAAGCTACCACACGATGACAGCGACGACGACGACAAATCACTCCATGAAATTGCCGAAGAAGGAATCGCAGACGAGTCCCACACCGAGACTTGCGTGGGCGCCGACCCGGACCACGAGATGGATATAGAAACGCTGCTCTTGCGTAAGTTTTGGGCGCGCTGGATGCGCAAGGCTGGCATCAAATCCAGCGTGTGCGAGCCTGCGGGCGATGGCGGCTACATGGTTGACTGGACGCGCTTGATCGCGCCTGTAGTAGAAGGCAGAATCATAATGGTTGAAAACAAGGCATAGATGGGGATGGGCGAGAGACAAGGGAAAGGTGGCCAGTCACATATATAAAGTCTATGAGATGCTATGAAATGTACAATTCGGATTTTTATAGGCCAGCCACGGAACGGTCCATGAATCACTTGCATAAAGGCGCTTTAAACTTTTCGTCGGCCTCAGAAAAATTAACCACGGGCACACTTGCCAGACTTGCAAACAAGGTCGTCAGAACAGTCGTTTTCGTCCTTGCAGCGAGCACCTGTAAAAAAAAGGCCATTGTCAGTGTACAACTCAGTCCAAGCCATGAATTCCGCACAAACCTTGGCAATGGCCCTGCCACGAGCAGTCGCCACCAGCCGGAGGTGGGTTGCCGCCGCTGCCGCCGCCGATGCGCTGGATGAGCTTGTCGCCGAGGCCGGTGATGCTGCTCTCAAACTGGTTGTAGCTGCTGGCGTGCCACTTGGCGCCATTCTTGCCGGGCACGGCGTCGGAGCCGGCAAAGGCAATGAAGAGCACGTCGTTTTCGTCGTGGCCGCTGTTGCCGTTGACCGACTTGCCGTAGCAGGCGGTGGCCAGAGAGATGGAGGCCTCGCCCACCATGGCCTGAGAGCCGTCGTCGCCGTTGGTGTCACCCCAGATGCCGTAAATCTAGTCTTTTGTCAGTTTCGCGAAAAAAAAAAAAAAAAAAAAAAAAAAAAAAAAACCGCGGCGGGCATAGAGCGCGCTTTGTGTTGCTCACCAACTTGTTGTTGCAGACAACGGCCATGACGGACAGCGGCTCGACGCCATAGTCTTGCGGATTGAAGTTGGGGTAGCCGCTCCGGGAGCCCTCGTTGCCAAAGACCACGTAAGGGTGGATAAAGGCGTCGAGGTCCTTTTGGCCGGTGCCGTAGCCTTGGACGATGCTCTGGAAGGAGGTGACGGACTGGGTGTCGCCGGAGCTGCCGCAGCGGCCGTCGTCGGCGGGGCCGTGCTGGATACCGTCGCAGTCAATATCCATGTTGACAAAGTTGCCATTCTTGCCCTGGAGGTACAGGACGCGGTAGTCGTCAAGATGGTCGCCGCAGTACGAGAATGCTTGTGTTGGAGAAAGAGCTCGCCCGTCAGTCTGAAACACGTTGGACATTTTGCAAAAAGAAAATCACAGCCGGAGTTGTACATGGTGTTCACTTACAGCCATTGTCGCCTTCGATGCTGTGGAAGCCAGACTTGAGCTTGTTGCTGCACTGGCCCTTGCTCTTGACGCTGTTGTAGAAGTCGCGGACGTTGGACGGTACGTCGCGGGCTGTCGCAAGCGCCGCCAGGGACAGGAGAAGAGTAGAGCGAAGAGAAGCCATTATGCAGAGGCTGTAGAGTTGTGACAAAGTTGGTTCTATCTGCTGGTGAACGGAGAGAGAGAGAGATAGAGAGAGGCCAAGTCAAATCTTGGAATAAGCAGGATGCGGTCAGAGCTATATATGCGATTGGGCATCGCCAGAACCCGAAGCAGACCATGCTATCCATCAAGCTATGACCCAATGAATTAGAGACAGGTCGTAGTCGATGCCTACATGTCTTAGACTTGGCCGCTCCCGCATCGTGCTAGTCTAATCATCAAGTTGACCGAAAAAATCCACGAATAAGCAGCTGCGGTTGTGATCGCGGCCGCCTTGTGGATCAACAATCTTACGCCAAGGACCGAAGGATTACTCTGACAAGTTGCGACTACGTAAATAACTGACTAGCGAACTCGTTCCAGAAGCATACGGAGAAGTGTAGGGTGTGCCTCCAAGGTGCTGTTGCAACCCTCCCCCCCCCTTGGAACAGCCAAACACTTTGGTGTAGTGACCGGTAAGTCCTGCATGTGATAAGTCCCGTGTGATTTCTGGATGGGCAGTAAAGTTATCAGATTGCACACCTGCTGGTTGGTGCACTGTGGGCAAGTTGGAAGCTGTGAGATGCCAAGGAGACAGCCTCTCGGGTTGTCGCCGTGCTTTGCCGACCTCCGGTGCCTGTAGATCTAATTTGGGTACTACGTACGCTCCGAGGCACTCTGGGGTTTTTGAAAAAAGACTAGTTTTATGCTAAACAGAATCTACTATAGACCTCCCGCCACGGACAGTAACAGATCATCTATACTACCACAGCCGCTGTCAAAGGCGCTATCAAAGACGCCGTTGATTGATAAATACCATCAGTGCTAGCAATGCTATTAACGATGTTCACGAACATTAAAAGGATTTAATCGTGCTTAAAAGCTCAGAAGTGGTGCTCAAAATAGCAGCCCTCGTGCGCTCCGACCCATCTCCAGGGGACGTAGACCGACTTGAAGAATTTTTCCAGTGGAACAAATGGTCCAGCTCGTCATTCAGCCTCGCCGGAGAACTGCGGTCAGTTCCCCATGCGGCTTCGGGCCGGCTGCAGGGTGAGATGCGGTGGCTTTTCTGCGCTGACGGCGTGACTACACATGCAAACATGTACGTGCGATGATTCGTAAGAAACGCGCCAGAACGTTCTGAACCCCTTAAAAAAAATCAAAATATTCAAGAGGGTAAAACCCACTGCCAAATATCAAAACCGAGTTACCAGGTGGCTCGCCAATTTACGCCACTTCCCTGCAAAGACCCAAGCAAAGATTGTACGCGTAGCATTTTCGCAACAGTGATATGATCCTGGTAGAGGCAAGAAGTCGAAGAGGCGCCGAGAATACTCATGAGGGCCACGGATGTTTCTCGTCGCCTTGTCCGAGGCTTACACGGCTTCCTGCGACAGGAAGCCAGCGAGCTAGCCAGGACTACACGTTGATCATGAGAGCGCAAGTCGCAAGCCCGTACTGTGTGGGCTGCACATTTTCGCAGACTCGGTTCTGTCGTACCAAGGGCAAATGAAGTATGCAAAGATTATTAAGATTATTCGACTAACAAAGGAAATAATTGAAATAATTGAAAGCAGCTCAAACTGAACATGTTGATTGCGAGCCCGGTATTTTCTCATCTCTATCTCTGGCCCACCATCTCCGCACGTCTCATATTTCTTTTTATCCAGGTTGAAGAGGCAAGAAATATAATAAACGCAATCAACAGAGGGAGAAGGTGTGAAGGCTAGACCATGTTGCCGACGTATTGGCGGCTATCGGTTGTCGCCGCAGGCATGGGCGGCTTAATGACGCTGTCTTGCCAAACCTCCCGACCCGACGCGCCAGCCTTTCTTCCGGACAGGTTCTCCCAAACCTTTACTCTCCAGTAGAGCTTGCGCGACTGCTCGGCCGAGGAGTGGCCATTGATGGAGGGCAGATTCGTGCCAGCGGCCGAGGAGTGGCCATTGATGGAGGGCAGATTCGTGCCAGCGGCCGGGGAGTGGCCATTGATGGAGGGCAGATTCGTGCCAGCGGCCGAGAAGTGGCCATTGATGGAGGGGAGATTCGTGCCAGCGGCCGGGGAGTGGCCATTGATGGAGGGCAGATTAGTGTCGGCAGCCGATTGCCCTGGCCACAAGTCCCGGAACTTCTGCAAGCCGCTTACATGCGTGCGGTGGCCATACCAGTAAATCTGCCACCTGCACCAGAGGAAGCCGATCAGGCAGTATAGGAAGGCACCGAGGACACACAGAAGAGCTATGCCCAGTAGTATGAGGAGCGTTAGTCTGGCGGCGAAATCCTCGGCAGTCATTTGAGCGATGAGATGGGTGAGAGGAGTCGATGAAGTGTATTGCTCCTGCCCTGGTCGGCAGTAGTGTAATCCGTCGTGTTCGTTATATCCCAAGTGTGTCCACTGTTCGAATGAGGATAGCTGGCCGCGCGGAGAGGAAGTAGCAGAGTCTTCAGTATCGCTCTGAGAGTTCTAGGAACGCCTGGTTAGATTTATAGTACACAGCAGAAAGAACAGCCGGGCTTCTGTATGCCTTTGAGATGTCTCAAAAGGATACAACAAGTCTTTTGAAGATAAGTATCCACCGAATCAAAAGAAACAAAAGACCAACAAAAGACAGAGCGACAAGTCGAGTTTCTCAAGACGTGAGCTCCCCAGTCAGCACGGGAAAACTAATGTGCTACTCACCGGGAAGAAGGAATGAGAAGATGGAGAATCTCATCGGGTTGTTGGTGTGGAGGAAAAAGAAGGAAAGATCGTGCAAAAGACAGCAGACGCTGTGCTCTTGATATACCTGTAATCGAATGTTTAGGTTCCGTGGCTGCGCTTATGAAGGCGTCGTGTTATCGTGGTGGCGTACATAAACTCTACACATTGCAGCCCGCTCACGCCTAAAGACGGCGCAAAAAGAGTCCCCATTTCATGAAATACATACCTAGATAAAGTTTGTGACGCGTTTTTTTCTCATCATCTCCTGGGACAACCATAATCGTAAATGGTAGCCACCGTAAAGTGTGTATATATATAAATAAAGAAAAAAGAAATGGTGCAGACGCATTCGGACCCGAGTAAAGAAGTAACTCGGCACGCTTCCTAGTGAATAACTAGCATTTCAGCTTGTTCCAGCACCGCCTGTTTCCATTCCTCCAGCCCAATCCTGACCATGACCGTGCCTGTCTGCCGCGTAGTGATGCCTGGCCAGACGACAGTCGCGAGGCGGTTCGCTGGCGGCGGGTTATTGGGAATGACCAAGCCCGGGCGCACAGCAAACGCCTCGAATCTGCCTGGGTGTTGCTCGGCCAGCGTTTGCAGAAACGTCTCCGTCTCGCCCTCACATCGGCGCGACTCGTCTAGAAACCAGAGAGACTTTGCGGGATCCGGCTCAGCAAACCTGCCGCTGCAAAAGACGAAGCGAATCTTGCCCGAGGGCGAATCGTTGCCGAGGTGCCGGACAAAGGCGGTGGCTGCTGCGCAGGGGTACGCCACGTTAGCGGGGGTGCAGCTCATCTGTACCTCAACCAGAGCTCATCTGACCCCGAGCGGGGCAAAAGCGGCAGAAAAAATGTTAATTAATAGTAGATATATAGGATATATGAGATACCTATATATCCTAATATTATTATATAAGCTTCTTTATACTTATAATTTAAAGAGAATCTAAAGAGGATTAGAAGAATAAAAAGGAGTAAAAGTAAATAAATAGAATAAAGTAAATAAAGTTAAAAGAATCTAAATTTTTATTAGCCTATATATAAGCTATAAAAAATATATAACCTTAGGCCCTTTACTTAATTCTTTTTTCCTCCTTTAATATTATTAAATTATATATAAAAAGCTTTATATAAATATATACTAAGTATATACTAATAAATATAAGTAAATAGATAATAAGATAATAATTAGTTAATAGTAAGTCTTACTTTAGTAAATACTAAGTATATACTAACCTAATATAAATAAACTCTTTTAGAAGTAAGTAATTACCTTTAAAAACTTAGTATTATATATACTAAGTATATACTAGTAATATTCTCTAATAAAGAGATTAAGCGCTATACTAGTATAATAAATATCTTAACGTTTAGTATCTACTATAGTAAGTATATACTAAGTATATACCTAGTTCCCTTAACTAATATTAAGTAGGTATTATAAGTAGTATTAATAGTACTACCTTTAGAAGTAAGAATATACCTTAGGAATATACTAGCTATATACTAACCTAAATAAATTAACCTATATTATTAAAGATTAACACTATAGTATAAGTAGCCCTTCTTATACTAACTATATACTTAACTAATTCCTATAGGTATAGTATACTAGATAAGGCTAGTATAAAATATAGCTATATTATTAATATCTCCTAGGGTATTAGGTAGGTATAGTATATACCTAGTATATACTAATAAAACTAATAAATAATAATTAGCTAAATATATTTATAAGATCTATAGCTAGTATTATATATTTAAAAAAGTCTAATATACCTTAAGTATATACTAACCTTTATAGTAACTCTACTAATTTATTTTAATATTAAGAATAAAGAGAAGTTTACTAGCTACTAATAAGAATAAGTAAAGAATATACCTTATATATACTAATATTATTTTAGCGCTATTCTTTATTATATCCTATCTAAAGAGTAATATAATAATAACTTTATTAATAACCTTAGATAAGCTAAGTATATTCTTAGTATATACTAAGCTAACTATTACTAGTATAAGACTACCTAATAGTCCTATCTAGAAAGTTACTAATTTTCTAGAGAAAAAGGTATAAGTATTAACCTAAATAGATACTAGGTATATACTAACCTATATAAAATATAATAACCCCACCTTTACTAAGGAGTATAGAACTAAGTTCTATAAGCGCCCTAAGGTAGGTTAGTATATTCCTAGTATATATTAGCTCTAATAGTCCTTAAAGAAGGCTAAGGCTACTAGTAAGTATAAGTATAGTTATAGTATAAGTATTAAAAACCCCTATATGCCTAGGATATATTAACCCTAGTAGTACCCTATCGCCCCCCCCTGCCCCGCCTACTACCACGCTATTACCTACGCTAACGGTATAGTGCGCACCCCCTCCCCCGCCCCCTCCCCCGCCCCCTCTAATAATAGTATATACCTACTATATACTAAACTAATTACTATTTCTAACTACTCTAGATAATAATAG
>JAEIJG010000304.1:0-34016 GCA_037289395.1 Beauveria scarabaeidicola | reverse complement strand
TAATTAAAGCTTTACTCTAGTAATATAAGGAAATTAAGTTACTAAGTAGCTTACTTCTTTCTAGGTTAGCTATATTACTAATATAAATAGTATAATAGTAGGCGTGGGTAGAAGCTATATTAATATAGTGGGCTTTATTAAGGAAACTAATCTTTAACTTATAAGGGAAGTTAATAATAATGATTTTAGCTTTATAACTAGGTGAGTTATCTACAGTGTAGACCTACAGGGCGCCTTCTAGGATATAATTACGCGAAATCTTATCTATAAGGTACCTTATCTTAGCGGCCTATATAGTATAACTAGTAATAATAAGGATCTTATATCATTACGTCTTATTATATCTACTAGGAATAGATAGGTCACGCTAGAGGGAGATTCCTAGCTTAATATAGAAGCGCGTGGTAGTAGAGCTAGTATAGGATGTGGCTACTTATATTTTAAATATATCCTAAAGATTAATAAATAAACTATAGTAGCGTAGGCGTAGGGAGTATTTCTTAAAGTAAGATATAATCTCACACTATTCTTTTATTAAGCTTTAATTTTCCTAAGTGACTATTATCTTACTACGATAAAAATAGTAAGATAACTATTAAATAATACTACTAGAGAAGTAATAGTTAATATATATATAGAAATTAACTATATTATTCTCCTTAGCACGCTAAAGGAGACTAATTTCTTATTAAGTGCTAAAATAATCTTATTATAATATCTTCACTAGTTTATCACCTAGAGTAGGTATATAGAAAACTTAATATTTACTTAGTACTACTATATTAGATTATTAGGGATTACTAATAATAAATTTTATAGTATAAGGCTAGTAAGAAATAAAGATAAGGAGTTAAGACTTTATTAAGTGTCTACTCTTATTAGAGAAAATAAAAGAGGGAATATAGTCTATATTATTACTAAGTGTATAAGTAGCTATAGGTATATAATAGAGGGCCTCTATAGTTTTTAATATTTCTTCTAAGAGGGAAGTAGTAGCCTTTATTACTTCTATCTTACTAAGGGCGTAGGCGTAGGGGTCTAACTTAAAGACGCTATAGGCCTAGGCTAATAGAACTATATGATTATCTATTAGAGTGTCAGGGCCCAGACAGCGCACAGCAAGGAAGAGGCACCAAGAGCATAGGTAGCTCGTGGCGGGGACGTAGGGCACGAGCATAGACACAGGGCTTAGTCACGTGGGGAGCACATAAGTACTTAGTCGCGTCGTTAATGTGACTAAGCATCAACGGGGCAGCGATAATTCCTATAACCATAGGTAACCCACCTTCGCACATAGCTGAATATAAGCACTCTTCTCACTACAACCTCACAGGATTATCGCTCTGTTTGGCCGTCTATCTGAGGATAGAACGCGACGCTAAGTCGCCGCGTCGTCAATGCGACCAAGCATCGACGGGGCAGCGATAATTCCTACAACCATAGGCAACCCACCTTCGCACATAGCTAAATATAAGCACTCTTCTTACTATAACCTTATAGGATTATCGCTATAAACCTATCTAATAAGCGAGGAGACCGCGATAAAATCACTATAGCTACACGTAGTAGACGATAGTAGGGAACCACTAGTAAAGAAGATATAATAACCTAGGATCTTACTAGGGAGCACGTTAAAGGAATGCTTTAAGATATTAGCAGCATATCTTTAGTAGTAGAAGTCTTAAGTAACCTAGGGATAATTAATAACACCCTCATAGAGAAGGAGCTATAAAGCCGCCTCACATAAGTAGCTAGCACGTAGTGACGTAGGAAAATAATAGAGTTACTATAGAAGGCTAAAAAGGGGGAGGATATCGCGCTTAGACTAGATCTTAAAGTACTACTAAAAAAGGAAAAATAGAAGAATATAGTAACGACGTGACTTCCTAGTATACGCTTTAAAGGGAAATTATATATTAAGTACTAAAACTTTCTAGTAGTACTTAAGACCTACTTTAAAGTAAACGTAGATAATTATATAAAGGACTAGGAAAAGGTAATACATATAGCTCTCTACCTATAAGGAGAGGCTTAGAAGTAATAGAGTGGCTACTTTAAAGACACTTTAGTAAGGAAGTATAAGGGTTTTACGTAGGAGGAATTCTATATATAGTATAGAAATAAGCTAGGAAGTGAGGATATTAGGGCTTAAAGGGCGGTACGGGCACTTATCATATGCTAATAGAAGGACTCTAAGTTAGTAAGGGAGTACCTTTAACACTTTAAAGACGCGGCGCTAGAGCTACTAGACGTATTAACTCTAAGCACGAAGATAGTATAGGCGATAGAGTATATATAAGAGCGAATTAAAACAGCCCTAAGTAGTAGTAGCGCACCTATAACGTAGAAGCTACTAGAGTCTTAGGCGGAAAATATAGAGAGAGTAGTGGGCATGACGCACTAGACTAGAAGAACAGGGACAGTAGGGCCGCCACAGGGGACCCTATAAGGACCGGCGATGCCGTAGGGAGGCACTAGCGATGCCGTAGGATGTTTTAAGTGTAGAGGGGTGGGATATATTTAGAGGGACTATATGGCACCTCACTACTTAATCTATTAACACTAGTCACACACGATAGCGAGGCATATAGACGGTAACTCCGCTTTACTTAAACAGATAGTAAGTAATAAACCCTCCGTAATACTACTAAATAATATACTAGTAAAGCGGGTAAGATTAGAAGACTGGGACTAATAGGAAGCCTGCTACTAACTATACTTAAGGAAGGAGATTATAGTGAAGATACGTTAAGGATAAAGCTAGGAAACTATACTAGTATTCCTAAATATAGAAAGTGACTTTAATATAATAGATAAGAGTCTAGTGACTAAAGATTAAATTTAAGAGCTAGATATAGTAAACTCGCTAATAAATCCCCTTAAGTTAGTAAAGTCTTATTACATATATAGATAAATAATAAAGATACTATAGATTATAGATAACTTAGGCATTAGGAGGGAGCGGTGAATACTATTCGCGGTTGTAGATACCTCGTCGCGAATAATATTAGGCCTATAGTGGCATGTTAAGGAGAATATTATATAGTAATATAGAAAAGGGAAGTAGAACTTTCCTATCTATTAAGGAGACGTTAAGTTAGTCGTGAGCCTAAGGGAACTCTATAAAGTGACTAGGGAGGCGAGGATGTATATAATAGTAGTAGGAGAATTAGAAGGGAAGGGGAAGGAAAGAAGCGAGGAGGTAGTGATCCTAAAGGAATACTATAACTTTAGTTAGGTATTCTTAGCGGAAGAGGCAGCGAAGCTACTAACTCTTAACGGGCTAATATATATAATTAAGATCGAGGATAGGAAAACACCCCTATGGGGACCTATCTACGCGCTTTCTACGAGGGAGCTAGACGAACTCTATGAGTTTATAGATAAGGGACTAAAAAGGAGTTAAATCTATTAGTCTATAAGCCTAGTAGGAGCACCTATGCTATTTATACTAAAGAAAGGAGGTAAGCTATAACTATATATTAACTACTGTGGGTTAAACTAGGTAACTTATAAAAACCGCGCGCTATTACTATTAATCGTGGAAATCCTAGATCGTGTTAAAGGAGTAAGGGTTTATATAAAGCTAGATATAAAAGATGCCTATAGACGGCTATATATCTACGAGAGTAATAAGTAGAAGATAGTATTTTGCTACTATTATAGACACTTTGAGTATATAGTCTTACTATTTAGACTAATAGGGGCACTAGCGTCGTTCTAAGAATACGTTAACCACGTGCTATATAAAGAAATTAACTACATCTACATAGTATACCTCAACAATATCTTAGTATTTAGTAGGGACGCCGCAGAGCACACGTAGTATGTCCGCTAGGTGCTAGCAAAGCTTAAAAAAGTAAAGTTATACCTAAACCTCAAAAAGTGTGAATTTAGCATAACTACGGTGAAATTCCTAGGTTTTATAATAAAATAAGGGAAGATCGCTATAGACCGAGAATACGTTAAGGCTATCACGAGCTAGCTAGAGCCTAGTAGTATTAAGGAGATCTAGTCGTTCTTAGGGTTTATAGGGTTCTACTAACGATTTATTAAGAACTTTAGTAAGATCACTTTACCGCTTATAGAAAGAACAAAAGGGAATACGAAAGGGAGGTTTTAACTAAGTACTAGGGAGCTTAAGGCGTTCTTAAAGCTAAAGCTAGCCTTTAGTAGAGCCCTAATACTAGCGTAGTTTAACTAAAAAGCGCTAACTTAGGTAGAAACAGACGTATTAGACTTCACGATCAGGGCGGTACTATTATAACTACAGGGAGGTCACTAGCACCCCGTAGCGTTCCTATCGCAAAAGCTCCGCGGAGCGGAATTAAGATACTAGACGCCTAATATAGAAATATTTATAATACTAATAGCGTTTCAATAATAGAGGCACTACCTAGTATATCTAGCCCACATAATTAACGTTATTATAGACTACCTTAACTATAGTCACCTCGTAGGGAAGAAGAACCTTACTTACCACTAGGCAGTAGCACTAGACGAACTATCTCCTTTTAACTTTAAGATTACTTTCTAGCTAGGGAAGTTAAACCTAGCTAACGCACTATTAAGAAGAGGGGACTATAATAATAGCGAAAAGGCTAAGGTATAAGGAAGTAGTGTAATCCTAGGGTTTCTACAGCGGTTTTATAGGGAAGGTAGTGACATAAGGAAGGAGGAGTATTAACCGAGGCTAGTAAGAATAGTGGCATAGCTACGTAGTAAAAGGGTAGCCAGGACATAGGAAGATAGTAGCGGAGACACAGGGTTAACCAAAGAGGAAGCTTAGACACCTCTAGCGGATAAGATATAAGAATACTAGCAGAGGGACGCCTTTATGGGGATAGTATAGGGAAGAATTTAAGAAAGTAAAGAAGATAGTATAACTATATAGGGAGGACACTAGAATATGAATAACTACGGACTCTTATATAGGAATAGAAAAGTGTTTATACTAGTAGGGATAAGGTTAGAGATCCTATAGTTATATTATAACGACCTCATAGTAGGCTACTAGGGGGTGCGTAGGATAGGGAAGCAGATTAGGCAATAATTCTTCTAGTAGTTACTAAGAAAGGATATAACCATATACATTACCTTATATCACATCTGTTAGATCATAAAGGGAAAGTAGCACTAACTATACGGCTACCTCGCGACGTTACTAATACTAGACCGGCCTTTTAAGGAAATTACAATAGATATAATTACCGGCCTCCTAGAGGTTTAAGGAGATAGAGGAAAGCAGAACACTATCCTAGTAATAGTGAATAGGCTTAGTAAGTATAACATCTATGTCACTATAAATAAGAACCTTACTAGCGAGGGGCTCGTAAATATTATCCTTAAGAAGGTCGTGGCGTACTATAGGACGCTAAAGGGCATTATATTAGACTAGGGATCTATCTTTACCTCTAGGTTCTAGCGAAGCCTCTGCTACCTATTAGCAATTAAGTAGCGACTTAGCGTTGCGTTCTATCCTTAGATAGACGGCTAAATAGAGCGAATAAACTAGGTGGTAGAATACTACCTATAGACGTTCTATACCATAGATTAATTAGACTAGCCATTATACCTTCTAATAGCATAATTCGCGTATAATATAGGGACGCAAGTATCCACTAGCAAGACCCTAGCGAAGATACTACTAGGGTATAACCTAGTGATCCCCGCGCTATTAGGTCTATAGGACGTGATAAACGTTTAAGTAGGGTCTAAAGCGAGGTCATAGGAGGCTACCTAAGAAGACACGACAAAGCACCTACAGAGAGCCTAGTAGGCCTAGGCGTAATAGTATAATAAGGGAAGAAAAGAGAAGTCGTTCATAGTTAACGACTAAGTCCTCCTATTAATAAAAAACCTACACTTATAGTGACTATGCTAGAAGCTTATAGCAAAGTACGTAAGACTATATAGGATAACAGAATAAGTAGGGATAAGTGGGCTAGCGTACTAAATAAGCCTACCCCCTAAGTTACGAGTCTACGACGTCTTTAATATAAGCTCACTAGAACTATATAATAGACGACTAGGTTAGGATAAAGAAGTAGATAATAGGGTATTAAAAGGGGAGGACGAGTATAAGGTTAAGAAAATTATAGGGCATAAGTATAAGGGGAAAAGACGCCTATTCCAAGTAAAGTGGACAGGCTATAATAATAAGGAGAACTCCTAGTTAAGATAAAGTGACTTTACTAAAGGAGTTATAGTTAAGGAATATAAAGAATAGTTATAAGGATAAGGGAGGGAGTAATAAGTAAGTAGTGAGGAAGTTATAGGGATATAAAGAAAAAAGCAGAATAACTAATTATAATTTAGTAGCGAGTTTATAATAAGGAAACTATAGCCTAAGTCCTTTAACTATCTAGTAAGTAAGTAATATCTTTACTATAGGCATAATAATAAAAGTAGGGTCCTTAGTATATAGCGAATACGTTATAATATTACCTTATACTAGTAAGGAAATAATAAAATAGAATCCTAAAGAGGAAGTTATAATAGAGTTATAAGAGAGTAGCGGGGAAGCCGCGTCCCCCCTACTTAAGAGTAGGAGGAGCCTCAGGATATTCACTAGGAGTATCTTACTAGGACGTAGTAAATATAGCCGCTATAGCCTTAGCCTTATAGTGAGTCTACTCACGGGCACACTAAACGTTTATACTAGTAAACTTAGTAAACTTAAAGCCCTTAGGCGGCGAGAGTATAGGGGAGAATTTAAGTCTATAAGCTTAACGCTATTATAAGTTAGTAGGTAGGGGATAGTAAGGACACTATAAATATATAGCGAAGTATTAGAAACCGGAAGTAAGGTAGTAAAGGTACTTAAGCTAGGACGTAGTGACGGTAGTAGCAGTCTCGCGGTTAGCTTCCTACGTAGTAATAGCGACGGGGTCAACGACAGGCGTAGGAGTAGGAGCGAGGACGTTAGGAGCAAGCTGCAGGGTAGTAGCGGTAGTAATAGCCTATATGGTCACTACTTAGCTGATATAAGGAGACTAACGGCGGCGAGCTCCTACCTTAGCCGTAGTAAACCCATAGTGACTAGTGATAACTTAATAATTAAGAGATTATTAAGTAGCCTATAGCGTATTAGTAGCGAGGTTTAAGTGACATTATAACTAATATATAGTAAGAGGGGTACTATAGTACTAGTAGTCCTAGAATAAGCTATATACTCGCTACTTACTCTTAGTAAGCACGAGGTAGTCCTTATTGCCGCGGAGGCACTTTATACACTTTAGGGATCTAGCTATATAGTAGCGAGTTAGTAAGAGCTAAGGAGTAAGGATATAGTAACCTACTTAATTAGCCGCAGTAGTCCTCCTAGAACTAGGAGCCGCGAACTATATAATATAAGTAATAAACATAGGCGCGGTTAAATCTATAAGGACGTAGTGAGTTAGTAAGGGGGAGATAGTAAGGGCGAAGTATATATATAGGGGGCTAGTACTCTAAGTACTAAGAAGAGAATTAGTAAAGAAAGAGTAGTAAAGACGCGATAAGGTACTTACTTATATTCTATTATAGCCACCGCTATAGTAACGGCCTTAGGCTGAGGCGTAAGATTAGACCTATAAAGTCGCGGTTAGTAGGCTATAAGGCTATAGGGGTAATAAACGTATATAAAAAGGGCGAAACGTAGCGAGGGAGTAGTTAGGTAGTAGAGAGTATAGAGTAACGATATAGTGAGGGAGTGGGGAGAGAACCACATGGAAACTAAAAGGGACACTATAGGTTAGTAAGGGATAGATAGTGAGAAAGTAAAGAGCTAGCGGCGAAGAAAGGTAAGGAAGGAAGAAGGTTAGGGTAAGCGTGGGAAGCTTAGGCATAAAGGCAAGACGCCGCTAAAAGGCCTAAATACACTAGAATCGACGTTTTCGAGCTTACGCGATATAATTAAGCTAGGAAAAGACACTTAGGAGAATCGCGAGCATAAGGCGGCGATAACGCGACTAGAATAAAGGGGGTAGACCACGAGGAGGCAGGGAATTTAGCATATATAGATTTTAGTAAGGATGAAGAAAAGAAGAAAAAGAAGAAGAGGGGGAGGCATCGCGAAGAACGCCTTTAAGGGCGTGTAATAAAACGCATAATATAGTAGCTATATAAAGCATAAGGGCTAAAGGGGATAAACGCAGATAAAGGTAACTATAGACCTATAAGAAAATAATGAATAAACGGCGTTAACGTAAGGAGCTGATAAATAAGACACGCGTAGTATAATAAGACATGCACACACGGTAAATAGAAAGTAAGAAAATAAAGGGATAGGAGGAAATAAAGTACACATAGGAAGGAAGCTACGGGGATAAAGCGAAGGGAATGGTTAAAGAATAGACACTAAGAATAACGTCGTAGGCGGATATAAAGGTAGTAAATAGAGCGGAAATAGCGGTACACGATAAGGGTATAAGTCACTAGGAGGATGTAGAACTAAGGTAAGGAGGACACTGCGACTACGAGAGGAGAGGAGATAGGAGGGGGCGGCTATATATAGAGCGCTAGGGACAGCGCTAAGAGAGAGGGGGTAGCCTATCAGGGCTTAGACAGCGCATAGTAAGGAAGAGGCACTAAGAGTATAGGTAGTTTATAGTGGGGACGTAGGGCATAAGCATAGACATAGGGCTTAGTCACGTGGGGAGCATATAAGTACTTAGTCGCATCGTTAATGTGACCAAGCATCAACAGGGCAGTAATAATTCCTATAACCATAGGCAACCTACCTTCGCACATAGCTGAATACAAGCACTCTTCTCACTACAACCTCACATAGAGTGATATATATAAGGATCTAGTTTAAGAGGGATAAGGGGTTAGAGGCTACGGTTAGTTACGCCGCGTTTTACTTAAAGACTATATTATAATAGTTCATAAATAAATAGTTTATTACTAGCTTCGCAGGATCTACGTTTAGCTTTAGGCGTTTTAATAGGACTAGCTTTATAAGGTGGGTAAGTTTACTAGAGAAGGTATAGGCCCTAAGAGTATTAACTCTAGTCTTATATAGACGTTTAATAGTGTTATCTATAATCTTATTAGTTAGGGCTAACTAGATAATCTATATATCCTTAGTACTAGGGGGCTTTAGACTAGCGGGCTAGGTTTTAGGTAATAGATAAAAAGCCTTATAAGCTTTAGCTATTTTTAAGGATTCCCCTTCCTCTAGCCTTAGTGCTTTATTTCTTACCTTAGCTTTAGTCTTAATATCCTATTTAATATCCTCTTTAATATATTAGAGATTCTCTTCCTTAAACTCTTATAAGGCATCTAGACTATTTAGTACCGCTTTAAGCTTAATAGTAGTCTACTTATTAAGTTTAGTAATGACTAGGGCGGTATAGGCTACTATATCGCCTCTAGGATAGTAAGAGCCGCGGAGAGCGCACTATATAATAGTGTATAATATATAACTTTTTCTAGCGCTAGGGTATCTACTAATAATAATTATACTAGCTCTTAACTTAGATAATAATATAAAAAGGGATAGAGAGATATTAGTGTGGAGAGCTAGATTATTTAGGCGGGGAAAGATAGTAAGGAGATTATAAAGAGATATTACTAGGAAATCTTAGAAGCTATAAGTATATTCCTACTATACTACGCCGTCTATTCTAGCGGGAACTTTATATATAGTATATAACACTACTATCTTATACTTAAGTGTTATAGAGTCTAGGAGTATAGAGACTTAGATATAAATAGAGTTACTAGACTTTATAGCTTTAGCCTAATTTATATTAGTGTTATAAGACTTTCTACTTAGGGTTAGGAAGTATATAATTAAAAAATCTATTAGCTTCTTAGGGTATTTAGTAAGGGGAAACTTAACCTTAAGGTATAGAGCCTTATACGCTTTTAGGTAGTTAGGCTAAAGGGGATAATAGATATAAAATAACGCGTAGTATAGCGTTATGCCTAGGGGTAGACTAACGCGGTAGCTATAAAAGGTTAGGCTATCTTTACTATATCTATTCTCACCGTCTACGGCGGGGTGCTCCCTAATCTATATATATAAGCGTTTATAATATTAGTCATCTATCTCGCTATAATAATATAATTCTAGGGTAATAGCGTAAACACATTAAGCGATATCTAATATCACGGCGTCTAATAGGTAGGCGGCGGCCTATTTAGTAGCTATAGCGCTTAATATAAAGGTAGATATTATCTTATATATAGAGATATAGATAGCTTCCTCCTTAATATTAGCCTTATTAGTCACTATATAGAATTCTATAATTTTCGACTCGCTATCCTAAAGGGCTTAATTAGCGGCCACTAGGGCGGTTTTCTCCGCTTTATAGAAAATACTTTAAGCATATTCCTCTACGTCCTAGTAATAAGTTATAAGATCCTCCGCGATATAGGCGATATAGCGAGTATCTATAGGATTTAGTTATAGGTAAAAGTTAGCTTTAATCTCTAAGCTAGTAATAGAGACCACGTTACTAACTATACTAAGTAGCTTATAATTCTTATCTATAATCTTAATAACTATAAAGAACTCTATAGCTTTATTATCTATAATAGATTATCTATAGTTTATAATTTACTTATCTTTAGTCTCTATCTAAGGTAAGGGGAGTTTAAAAAACTTAGTATAGCTAGATACCTCTAAGCCTATTTTAGTAAGGACTTTATTATAATAAAGCTTATTATAGACACTAGCTAATAAGGATATAAAATAGTAAGTCTAATTAAAGAAAAGGCTTATAACTAGAATAGGCCTTAGACGTGTGTCCTTAGGGTCTACTATTAGGAGTATAATGTTTATATCTATTAGGTTATAAATATATATATTTAGGGGTATTATTTAAGCGAAAGGGTTATATAAGGCGAGGTCCTACTTAAAGGTTAGTTATATATATTCTTTAGAATTTAGGTTAGTGTGAGAGAGCTTAATAAATATTATGTCTAATAATTTAATGGTTATTACCTAAGTCTTATACTATTTTCTAATCACTATATAGGGGCTACCTACTTTATATATCTTATATAGAAAGGTATAGCCTAGACTAAAGAGCACTACTAAGCTAGGAACTAAGATAGATAGTGTGTCTATACTATCGATTTTAAGGGGGGTTAAGGGGGCGGCCTTAAGAATAGAGTATAAGTCTAACTTAACTAGGAATATCGTCTTCTATAGCTCTAGCGGCGGCTTCTTATAGGCGTAGATAAGGCCTAGCGTATTAATAGGGATAGCTATAGCGAAAGCGCGGATAATCCCCTAATTATATTCTAAAAGGCCCTAGATATAGACAGAAGGGACCTAGTAATTACCTAGGATAATAGAGACGTTAGTGCGGATCCTAGTAAAAATGTCTCTAGCGCTTAATCTTATATATTATATATTATAGCTAGGGGCTATATAACTATTAATGTAGATAATAGCGGCGACTATTAGGGGTAAGCTATATAGATAGGCTAGTTTTATAAGAACTAGGTTAAGTAGAAGACTAGTTAAGCTATTATAGATAAGATTAGCTACCCTGTCTTCTTAACCGTCCTTAGGGGCTTCCTTATCCTTAGTGATTACCTTTCCTCTAATATTCTTAATAGTGTCTTTAGTAATATCGCTACTAGTTTTATCTATAATAGTATTATTTCTATTTTTAATAGTGTCTTTAGCGATATTACTACTAATTTTATTCCTAACGGTATCCTTTCTATTTTTAATAGTGTCTTTAGTAATATTATTACTAATTTTATTCTTAATAGTATCCTTTCTATTTTTAATAGTGTCTTTAGCGATATTACTACTAATTTTATTCCTAACGGTATTCTCTTCTTCGGCTATATTATTAGCGGTCTATCCCTTATTACTAACGGGCCCCTCTTCCGCTATAGCGTAGCCGTTATAATCCTCTTTAAACGCGCTATTATATTTAACGTTATCTATTATTATAGCGGGTAATGTGGGTTAGGGGATAGTATATAAAATCGTAAAAAAGGCGTAGAAAAAAGGAATTTTAGAAGGGGTTAAGTATAATAATATAGAGTATAATAGTAGGGAGAGTAATAAGAGAAAAAAGGGAAAATAGTGTAGTATACTAACTACTAATAATATAAATAGGTAACGGCTACTAAAACACTAGGGTCTAGCCCTAATAGCTAGTAATAAAAACATATAAAAGGGATAATAGAATAATAAGAAAGAAAAGGCAGTAATACTATAGATACTTATAGAAGGTAGTAAAACTTAGATTAATAAAGGGGATAAAATCTAGTCTAACCTTAAGAGGTATAATAGGACTAGGACTACACGGCCTAGTATACCTACCGGGGTGTGTCTACGCGCTAATAGAGGCGACGGGTGGCTTAGGTGTTATCATAAGCGTGAAAGGCGTCCTCGCGAGACTAGGTTATATTGCTATTTATAAAGATTAAGGAGCTTTAGTATATCTTCCTATAGAATATCTTTAGGTTCTTAACTATTATATGTCTTATTATAGTTAAGCTATCTTACTAGATATTATTATTTACGTCCTACGTAGTGATAGGTAATAATCTCGTTAATAATAAACTTATTAGTGCCCTTTAGTAGTCTTAGGGGTAAGGCCGTGTGTATTCCCACTAGGATAGGTTCTAGGTGTTTAATACTAAACTCTAGTCACTAGTTAAGGTATAATAGAAGACTAAGCTTAAAATATAGTGCGGAGATTTATTTAGTAATAGGGAAAAGGCTAGCGTAATAATAAGATAACTTAGTCTAATAGTTAAGATAGTACCTATTAGTACTAGGCTTAGCTAGCTTAATATAAATAGTATCGCTTACATCTAACGCGGGGGGCGGCTAATATTTAGAATTATAGTATATCTTAGTATGAGTGATAGCTAATTATACTATATCCTAGGCGTTAGCGAAATATACTCTTTATAAGGATCTAAAATTATTATTATCTATTATAGCTAAGAGCTATAAGAAATATTACGTTTTATATCTATATAAAAGCTTAAAGGGTAAGACTCTAGTTATACTTTATATAAAGGTATTAAGTAAGAATAGGATATAAGGTAAAAAGTGGTATTACTTAGACGTATTATAGCAGGACCTAATTACTAATTATAAGTATAGTATAAGAGTTTAAATAATATACTTACTTAGACTATTTACCTATTAATAATAAGTAGTAGTTAGTTCGCTAATAGTATTTAATGCCTTATATAAGGATTTCTATAAGCAGGATATAAACTTTAGATTAGCATTATATATAAATTAGTGTAGTATACCCTAGTCTAAGTACACTAGACGTATATACTCTATTACCTATTATTTAGTAGACTAATCCACATAGCCTTCTAGGCACTAGGTGAGTTAAGAAAACTTATTAATAATAATAAGTAAATAGTTAATTCTATTATATTCTAGTAAGCTAGTAATAAAATCTAAATATACTATAGTAAAGGGGCACTTTAGTATAAGCACCGGTTATATATTCCTATATAAGAGGGACCGCCTAGGCAGGGATTTCTAGTACTTAGGGTAAGCTAATATATATATAGTAATATAGTGATGTATATTATAGAAGAAAACGTAGTTATATAGGAATTTATATATACGTAGGGCGCCTCTAGCGTGTGATCGATCGTTATAGCTAATGCGAACAACCTCGTCTACTATCTTCTTAGGGACATATAGGCGCTAGTTATCTACGTCGTAGAAGTAGAGGAGTTTAGAATTAGGCTAGAGGGCAAACTAGTGTAGTATACTTAGGGTATTATCTTATAGTAAATATATATATATCTTCCTAAACGTTAGGTCTATTAGTAGGGCCTATGTGATATAAGCTAGGAAATCGTTATTAAGAGGGGTTATATAGGGTTATAGTATAGTGTCTAATATTAGTTTAGTGAAAAGAACCTTAACGTTATCGTAGATAGTAAGGAGTTATAATAGGGTATTAGCGTTAACATAAGCGTAACCCTCCTTATACTTAATTTTAATATTCTAACGCTAGCGTTTTAGATATAAATACTAGTTTACTAACTAGTATTTACCTTTAGGCTTACTATTCCTAATACTTATAAACGTATCTTAGATAGCGGTATAGTTAGACATAATAATAATCTACGCGTAATTAAGGTAGTGTTCTAATTTCTATAATGCCTACACTAACGCGGCTATCTCTAGTTCTATAGCGCTATAATTCTATTTAGCAGAAGATAAGCTTTTAGATAGGAATAATATAAGATATAACTTTCTATTATCCTATATCTAGTAGAGGGCGGTGCTAAAACTATATTCCTTACTACTATTTATATATAGTTTAAAAGGCTTATTAAAATCTAGGTAAGCTAGTTCTATAGCGTTAACTAGGGCGTCTTTTAGTTTATTCTATATAACTTAGTATTCTTCTTATAGTTAATCTACATTCTTATTCTATCATTAGATATATTCTGCTTCTTAATATAAAGAAGGTGTGGAAATATCACTAGGGGGTTTAGTATAAAAAGAGAAGGTGACCTTATTTATATAAGAGTCCCACGCGGGATTCTTAATAGGGGCGCGTTAAAACCCTTAAGCTTTAAGCCTATTTAAAGGGTCTACTATAGCGGAATAATAATCTACAAATTCATAGTAGTAACCTATAATACCTAGTCTAGCTTCTAACTATTTTAGGTTCCTAAGAATAGCTAGATCTTATATAGCTATTATTTTCTCTTATAATATACTAAGGCCTAGTTAGGATACCTAATATCCTAGGGCTTATAAACTATCGTATACTATATAGTATTTAGCGAGTAATAGTATATAACCTAAATAGCATAGGATAGTAAAATAAAGGTCTAGATAGTAAATATGCTTATTAATTATATATAAGTAGATAATTATATTGTTAATATATACTAGTATAAATTACTATAGGTAAAGACGGAATAGGTTTTCTATGTGATATTAGAAAAATCCTAGGCTTATAGCTAAACCTATAGTGCTAACTATAAGTCTTTCCTAACCACAGTAGGGAGTAGTAAAAGACGTCTTCTATCTATCTAATAGTTTAATAGGCTATTAGAAGAACCCTTTTACTAAATCTAGGACGGAGAATATAGTGCTATCTTATAAGGAAGATAGTATATTATCTTATCGCGGTAAGGGGTATATATTTAACCTTAGCTTAGTATTAATATAATATAGATTAACTATAACGTGGGGTTTACCTCCTCGCTATATAATAAAAGCTAGGGAAGAGATTAGGCATAGTTCTCCTAATAGGATGTCTTTAATAACGCCGGCTTTATATAGGGGGTCTAAGATGCCATCTATTATAACACAGTCACGTCTTAATAGGGCATATAGACGTTAAGCTAGATCTAAAATATCTACGCCTTCCTAAAAGGTGATTAGTATAGTAATTCTATTATTAAACTTATTAATTTTAGGGTTAAATAGTTCCTAATAATATCTAATAAGATCCTTTAGTTTAATTATATATTCCTCGCCCTAATAGATAGCTATATCTATAACGCTTAAATTAAATAAGTCTTTATCTTCTAGTAGTTTAATATAGAAGGGAAAACCGTCTAGGCGCTTAGGGTCCTTAGGCACGTCTTTAGGGCAGTCTAGTCCTAATAGGTTATCTAATATAATAACTATTAATACCGTAGTCTAAAATACTTCTATCTTATATATAATGCGGGCTAGACTAATAGTCCTAAGGTCCTAGCTATAAAAAATATATATAGGATAAGGGCTAAGGTTAATAAATAGGAGAGTGACTTCCTGTCTAGTAACTAAGGTATAGGGGAGTAAGGTAAGACCTTATCTAATAGGCTTTAGTATTAACACATAGCTATCTATCTAGATAGCTACGTGCGTGTGTTATAGGGGAATGTTAAAGCCGTGGCTAGGGGGAATAGTGTATACTTTAGCTACCCTAATATAATAGACTTTTATATAGTCGCTATTAAGGGTTAGGGCGAGCGTTATAGTATATCTATTAGGGAGTAGTAATAAGTCTAGTTTATTATCTTTTCCTTATATAATATAAAGTTAGTAGTATTAAAGAAATCTCACGTTAAGGATTAGTCTATAGGATAGCTCGTTAATAATACTATAGGGAGCTATATAGGACGCTATAGATCTATTAGAATAGCGAAAATTAATTAGGATAGACACTATCTCTATAACACACAGGCCTCTATCGCTAATGCCTAAGAGGAGTAAGGGTTCTAATATTATCATTATAGGAACCTCTAGAAAATACTTTATAACCTAACGTCTACTTATAAGGCTTAATCTAGATATAGTGTTAAGGGTGATAGTAAGAGTATAATTATTTATATAAATATAGCTATAAAGGTATAAATTAGAGGTAAGCTAATAATTAGTGTTTATAATAATATA
Organism: Beauveria scarabaeidicola; assembly: GCA_037289395.1. Taxonomy (NCBI): domain Eukaryota; kingdom Fungi; phylum Ascomycota; class Sordariomycetes; order Hypocreales; family Cordycipitaceae; genus Beauveria; species Beauveria scarabaeidicola. The sequence continues at coordinate 17,671 of JAEIJG010000304.1, read as the reverse complement.
AACTATAGTTTATTTAGCTTACTTAGTTAATAATATAAGGCTATTTTAAGCTTAAATAAGGCCTAGATTATTATACTAATCTTGCCTTAGCGGGGCCGGCCTTATAGGCGCCTACTATAGTCTTTTACTAGGGATATAGCTAGGCTAGGAGTTAATTCGCTATCTAACTCGTCTATCTAGTTAGAGTTATATTTAACTTTAATTTAACCGTCTTCTATATAGGTAAGGTATACTTTAATAAGGCGTATAGGGGGCTTAGCTCTAAACACCTTTTTATATTAGTCTATAGATAGGGTCACTAGTTATCTAGTAGAGGGTATTTTATTATTAGTAATAGCACTTATTAGTGAGGTATATTCCTTTTTCACACTATATTCACGTGTCTAACTATCGCGAAGGTCCTTCTATTTCTATAGATAATTATTCTAAGGCTTACTATTACGTCTATTATAGGGTTTATCTTCCTAATTAACACGGCGATAATTATAGGGGTATAGGGATTAGTCTTAACATCTATCTCTATAGTCGTTAGTAGAATCACCGTCTTATTATTAAGGATAACTATCCCTGTGGTTACTAAAATCGCTTTTATATTAGGGATAAGCGTCCTAATAATTATTATTATTCTACTAGCGAGAGTAGCTATCTTAGGAGGAATCCCTATCCTAAGGCTATCTTAATTCCTAGTAGGGTGAGCGTGAAGTCTAGGCTTAGGCCTTAATTATCTATTCTATTATATCTTATTAAGCTTCCTAGGCTCTTTTAGCTCTATAATAGTAAGTAAGTAACTTATAGGTAATAAAATCCACTATTAGATTATCTACGGAATTAACTAAAACTACTAGGCTTAGATTAGAGTCCTAGAGGATATAGCGGGCTATCTAGTCTTTGTCTATACCACTAGCCTTATAGTAGAGAGCTTTCTTACGGTTAAGGTACTACTAGAGTATTAAGACGTCCTTAGTAGCAAAAGAATACTTAAGGCTGTCTACTTCTTCTATAATTACACTATAATCACACTTAAAGTATTCCTATAGGAGCTTAATCTATAGATCTAGGTCTCTACCTAGTTAGGCTTTAGTAGATTCTAATAGGCTAATAAACTAGGCATAGCTATTAGACTCTTAGTTAGATAATAGGCTAAAGGCTATATTTTAAAGAATAGTATTAGTACTTACCTAACTAGCTATCTATCTAATCTAGTTAATATAGGAGATAATATTTATCTTTTTAGAGTTATACGCTAGGACCTCTAGTTTAAATTATTAATAGAAACTAGGCGGGGGGGCCTCTTAGATATTATATCCTCGTCTAGGCGAGATAGTAGGTAATTATAGATAAGAATAACTATCTATATAGCGGCTATAGTAAGAGTAGTTAGAATAGTGATAAGGTTAGGGATTACTACTAGTAATTAGTCTTATAGGAGACTCTAGGGGGTCGTTAGTATTTAGGCTAGCTAAGAATTATTAAAATAATTCCGTTATCTTAGCTAGGCTATTAAGAGGGGTCTAATTTATAATTAGGTCTTATAAAGCGTAAGCTTTAAGCTATTATTATTCCCTTATTCTTATACTCTAGATAATAGTAATAGCTAGATTAACTTTCGCGTTATTAGCTTCTAGGAGGGGGTAAAGCTTATAATAAGCGTTTTTAGCCACTTCCTATTTAGCTATTTAAATCTATATAGCGTTATCTCTATAGTCTAAGCTAGTATACCACATAGGGGGCGTGGTCTCCGCTATATTATCTTCGTCTTTATTAATTAAGCTATACTAGATAGAGATAGATAGTATTAGGGAAGGGGCGTAGAGTGAAGAGGTATAAGATAATATTTCTATTTTTATACTAGCGGGGGATAGTGATCTTAAACGCTAGCGTTAAAACGAGTCTAGTAGGGCTAGTCGTCCTAGTTCCTATACCTATAGGGATCTTAGTAAGGTATTTCCCGTTAATGGTTTATTAGATAAGGGGGAATCTAGTGACGAGTTCGTTATTATCTCTTCTATAGTAAGGTGTCCTATGGTGTCTTCTATCTAAGGATGTTATTATTTTTATTAGTTCTATTACCTTTCCTATTCTCTTATACTAAATAAAGGTATCCTATAATATAGGGATCTAAAGTATAGTTTAAGGAAATAATAGCGTTTATATTAGTTAGAGAGGAGATTTTATTAACTAGTACTAGGGAAAAAATTTAATCCTAGAGGAGTAGAAGAAGTAATAGTTTATTAGTCTATAGGTTTTTTAAGAGGAAGGAGCGGAGGTTAATTAGTATAGTCTTTACTAGGAAGAGGCGGGGATTTTACTAAAACTAGTGTTAAAGATAAGGGCGTGCCTTAAGATTATAATGTGGTTTTAGATAAGGTGATTAGGTTAGTTTTTCTAATAAAATAACCTTAGCTATCTCTTAGTTATTTATTCTTCTTTAATTAGGGTTTTATTATAGATTATTATATATCTAGTAGTGTTATTTAAATAAAGGGAGGTAAGGGGTTAAAATAGGGTAAAAAAGGGGTTTCTAGGCTAACTAGAAAGGCTTAGAATAGGCTAATATATCCTTAACCTTCTAAGGACTAGATAAGAGGAATAAATCTAGGCTAAAAGGCAGTGGTGTTTAAGGATAGCTTATATTTAGAGTAATAAACGTAACTAGACCTTATTATTCTTATAGCACACTATAGCGTGATAATATATTAGTAGGAGATAGAATTTTAGCGGAGGAGAGCTAGGCTTAATCCTAAAGGTTATTAATCTTTCTTTTCTAATAGGAGACTATTAAAAAAGGCCGTGTTAAGGCTTATAGCGTAAAGACGACGATTTTCTATAGTTAGAATTAGTAAGAAATAGTAATTACTACTATATGGTGAATTAAGTGAGGGGGAGACGGAGTCACACTACAGGGCATAAGCTAAAGCAAAGACCTAGATAAATATGTGTATAAGAGAAGAGAGGCTATCTAGGGAGAAAGAAGGTGGCGGCTGATGAGGGGTCCTGGCTAGCTGAGTCAGCGAGCCGGGACGTGCCTGCCTGCCAACAGGGCCAGCCTTGCTGAGCTGACTTGGCTGACTTGTTGCAACTCGGAGACTTAGAGCAAGCCAACCAGTCAGCCCCTTGTGTGGCACTGGATTCATTGCCAATGAAACAGCTGAAAATGACCCATTTGAAGTGTCTTGTTTCACGAGGCGGCAGCACAAGTCGTTGCAGCCCAAGGGTTGTGATGACGAAGCCGTTGATTTGCTTGACGCCTACCAAAAGCGGGTAGATCTTTCTCGTGAGTCTTGCTCTTAGAACAAACAACCCGTCACAAGCTCTTTGGCCCGTGAATATTCAGTGGCCATGGACACTCGTGATTCGTCGCCGAATTCAGTGACTGAAACATATCTTTTCTGGTCTTAATTCGCGATTTGGCCCCCGGGATATAGACAAGTCGGAGACTATATTCTCGCGTTGTATGATTTACAAGACCCGCCCACCTTGAAGCTTGAGACACGCTTGCATAAGTATGGTACAGTCAAGTCATCCTAGCAGCCTTGCTATAGCAGATAGTATGAGCGGTTTTTCCAAGAATGTAAAGTCTCTCGGGCTTGTCTTCACACAGCTTGTCACCGACAGGACACATCATTCGCGACACCAGCTTCAACAGCACAGTCGCCGTCGCCAGGTTGCCCTCTTACTGATTGATACACCGCACAGTGCAGCCCCCCCCCCCCCCCCCCCCCCCCCCCCCCCCCCCCCCCTTCTCCCGCCGGGCTTGGAGGCGTCTCACTGCACAAGGCTGTGGCTGACGAATGCAACATGACGGATTTGGAGTGGAAATTGGAGGGTAACTTCAAGCCAGTCAGTCACATTCAAACCCAAAACTTGGATGTTTGCCCGTGGACTTGCATTGCTTCTCTGCTCTCGCCAATCACGGCCCAGCCCGGCCCACCTCTCCGCCCCGGCAGCCCGCCACCCACCACCCCCTTCCTCCCCTTGTTGCTCTTTCTCCCTTCTCTTCAGAATCCAAGAATTCCATTCGCCTGGTCCACCGCTTGGCGCTGTCCCGCCGTCGCGTCCGACGCGGCCGCCAGCTTCTCCAACCCCATGGAGCGCAAGGCCTCGATGCCCGCCCACTGCCGGAGCATCTCCTCCGTCGGGCGCCCGCTGTGCCGGGCCTCGCCCTCGCCGCCGGGAAAGTCGGGCCCCGGGGTGCCGCGAAGCCAGGCCTCGCGCTGCCGCGCGACGTACTGCGCGTTGAGCGCCGTCACCGGGCAGATGGGTATGTAGAGCACGCTCGAGTCGGACGTGCCCTGGTGTAGCTTGTCGACTGCGTGGATTGCTGAGGGAGGGGGGCAGAAGCATCTTGTTAGCGGTGGTCCGTTGGGCGGCGGCAGGGCTTTTGACATAACAGGAAACCAACTATAGATGGGATGGTGGAATACTCACTGTCGCAGTGCCAGGCAACAAAGTCGCCGGGCTTAATCTCGGGGATGTGCACCATGGTCCGGTCGAGCTCCAGATGCGGATGCAGCGCGTCGGTGAGTTCCTGACCATGTCCCGGGCTCGCGCCCTGCAACTCGCTCGTCATGCCCTCCTCGCCAAGCATTCTCCAGTTCCTCTCGTCCAGATACGCCTCGCCGCGGGCCCCCTCGTCGACGGCCTGGAAAAACGGCCGCAGCAGCACATAGGCCGTCGCGCGATGCATCAGCGGATTCACCAGCAGCGTGCCCTCGGCCGGCCTCGTCCTGCTCATGCTCAGCCACCCCTGCCACATGCGAAACATGCTGCACGCGCCGAGCCCGTCGTACAGGTTGCTGACGGCGCCGACGCGGCCGCTCGCGTCCCACGGGTCGTGGCGCTCCCAGGCGCCGGCAAACACGGCGTCGTAGACCCCGCCGCCGCGCCCGTACCCCGCCGGCTCCCAGCGCTCGACGCTGCCGCCGTCAATGTGCGGGCCCAGCGCAAAGGTCGCGTCGCCGGGCTGCCGCACGCGCAGGCGGTCCGCGTACGAGAGCGGCGCGGCCACCGAGATGGGGCTCGCGGGGTCCGACGCGCGCCAGAGCCCGGACATGAGATGCTGCTGCACCCGCATAAAATTGGGGTGCGCGCGCGCTTTGAGCTGCGGCGCGGACCAGTATAGCTCGTAGACTTGGGGGTTGTCGGCCGGAAAGGCTGTCAATCGGGGTTAGCAACTAGTCGTGCATTGTAGACGGTAATACGAGAACGTAGAGTCGAAGCTCGTGCAAGGGAGTCCGAGTTAGTGTGAATACCTCTAGTCCACGGGTTCCTTTTGACGTATTCTTCCACCTCTTCCTTGTAAGCTCTGGCCTCGGCCTCGGGCACCACGCCTCGCACAACCACAGCACCACGCTTCTTGATTTCGTCCTCGAGGCCGCGCACGCCACTCTCGAGGTTGGCAAACTCAATCTGCGGAACCACATCCGATCCCTTTTGCGCAATCGTCTCATTCTCCCTCTTGAGGTCCCGGAGCAAGCGGTTCCAGCTCTCCGCAATCTGCTTCTCCCGGCCGCGGACCAAGTCACGCTTGAGCTGCCGGAAGCGGTCCGGCAACGGATCGCGCTTGGCGCCCGATAGGGAGACAAAGGCGTCAGAGATGTCGCCTTCCTTTTTGGAGGACTTTTGGGCGGCCGCTCCGCCCGCGGCAACGGTGGTCAGGCCGCGGCGTTGGGGTTTAGTTACGCAAGATCGCAGCATGGTCTTGTATATCGGAGAAGAATGGAATTTAGATGCAATGAAAGACGAAATATGGGATGAGGGTAATGCTTGGATTGATCAAATCGCAATGCTAGAAGCAAAGGAGTAGAGGTTTGCGGTCTTGCAACTTTGGGTCGCTCTTATACACGGAGTCCCGGTGCGGGGGTTCCTGATTAGGAAGTCCGCCTCCAAGCGCCAGGCCGATCAAGTTACAACTCCGCACTACGACGCCTTCCAGGCACTCATCGACAATACCTTGATATATTCGAAATTATTGGGCTGCTTCAGTACACATGATAAATTCCTACTTCATAATTAGAAACATCGACAGGTTAAATGGCAATTGAGAGACAAAGCAGGAAAGCGTGCTGAAAGCATATCCGCAACGGATACTTGGAATTCTCATTCAAAAAAGTAGATGGAAAAGAACAAAAATGTTGCAAAAACAGTAAAAGACCGCTTTCCCATGACAGATAACGATGCCGTATTTTTTTGTACTTCTTTTCGCGCAGTATACCCAGTGTGTATCATAACAAGAACCCCTTTTATACAAATGGCCACCAAGGACCAGAAACAAAACAAACAAACAAACAGCAGACGAGCTGAAACAGCCCATGCCTTTTCCCAAATGACAAAGTATGGCGTATAACAATGCCGACAGAAACACGCAAAAGAAGAATAGAAATGAATTGCCAGCTCTTGTTTCAGAAAGAAGAAAACGCCGCAGAATGCCCGCTGCTTTCACTGCTTGCAAAAGCCGCCCTCTACTCCGCCATCTGCCTCCGTTGAATCTTGCCCCGGAGGCCCTTGTTCTCCTCCTCCAGGTCACCGAGGCGCTGTCTTGCCGCGTCCCTCTCTTGGTCTCTTTTCTCCCGCTCCCTGCTCAGCTTTGACTCGAGCGCCTTGAGCCGCATCATCAGGGACGTATCCTTGGGGCCGCCCGCGCCCGCACCCGCACCCTCACCACCTCCCTTGGGCACCTCGACGAGTGCCGCCGCGTCCGACCCGCCGGCCGAGGTCGGTGTCACCTGGCTGCTGCGGTGGTGAGCCACCGAGGGAATGCGACTTTCCCTGGAAGACCTCGATCCGCCGCGTTCCTTGTCGCGCTCGCCGGGTCCGCGGTGGACAGCCGGCGACGGCGATCCCCCCGCGCTGCCGGACCTGGGCGACTCGCTGCCGGTGTGGTGCGCCGCGGCGCGCGCGCGCACACTCGTGGCCGTCTTGAGCGTTTCGTACTCGACCTTGAGCTTCTGGTACGCGTACTCGACGCGCGACAGCCGGCCCTTGAGCTCCTGCGACGTCATGGAGCCCATGGCGCCCGCCGCAATCTGCGTGCGTACCAGCGTCTCAACGCGGTCGAGCCGCTTGGTGCGCGACTCGAGGTTGTTTTCCAGCGCCTGATACTCGCGCGAGAGATCGCGCTCCACCGAGTTGATCTTGGACTCGAAAGACTTGAGCATGTTCTCAATCATCTTAATCGCGGCCATCAGGTTCTTGGTAAAGCCTGGCAGGCGGCTCGAAACAACTTCCACGCTCGGCACGGCTTGCTTGTCGACCAGCGTGTGGCTGTGTGCCCACTCGCGGCCACACAAGACGCTGAGGCGTTTCCAGAGCTGCAGCAGAAGCTCGTTGCGCTCCATCAGCTGTTCGCGTGCGTTCTGCTCCAGCGTCGCCAGCTTGCGTCGCTCCTGGCCACGCGTGCTCTCGAGCTCGGCGATGCGGACATCCTGCGTGCTGGCAGTGCGGGACAGATGCTGATGTGTCCGTTGGAATGTCTCATAGTCGGACTTTGTGTGCCGGTGGGCGAGCCTTTCCTTTTCCAGCAGCTCGGCGGTCTTCTGGCTTTCCAACCCGAGCGATTCAAGCAACGAGTCACGCTGCTTGATGAGGCGGTCTTTTTCAACGACCGACGCCTTGGCGAGGTCCAGCTCCCGAACAGTATTCTCCAAGTCTCGTTGGATCCTAGCAATCGATCCGAGGAGAGACGATCGTGTGCCGTTGAGATCTCCAAGTGTGACGCGCAGGTTATTCTCCAGTTCCTGCAGACGCTCCTTCCAGGCAGTCGCCTCGACTTCGCGCGAAGACAAGCTCTTACGCAGTCTTCGGGCTTCATCTTGAGCAGAAGAGGCCTCCCGGTTTAGCTCATTAACAAACTGCTGCACCTCCTCCTTCTCCTGGTTCGCCACCATTTCGCGCTGCGCGCGCTCTTGCTGCAGCCGCTCGTCGAGTTCCTTGGCTCTGTCCTTTTCATCGCGCAAGCTTTGCTCGGCGTTGGCAATTGCTGCTTCAAGATCGCCGATACGAATCTTGTCGGCTTCTTGCTCCTCGCGCAAAAAGGCAATTTCGCCCTGACAAGATTCTTGCTGCACCGCCAGACGACGGTTCTTTTCCAATTCTTCGTTGAGCTTCAGCTCGTATGCCTCCAGTTCGCGGTTGGAAGACTCAACCTCAGCTTCAAGCTGTTGGATTCGTCGAACCTTTTTGTTTTGTTCATCCTCCAAACCGACAAGTGAGGTGCTCATATCGCGCATCGCGGATTGTAAGGCGTCAAAATTCTCTGCACGGTCGGTGAGATCAGCCTGCAGTGATTCAATTTCTCTTGCTCTTTGGGCGAGTTCCTCATCCATTGTGTCGACTTCTATCTGTGCTTCGTCGCGTAGCGTATTGAACTCTTCTTCCAGTTCACCGTAGTCTTGAAGAACGGTATCGCGCTCAGCTTGCAGTGCCACCAGGTCATTCAGAGCGACATCGAGTTCTTCTTGCAGAGAAACGACTGCATTTTCCGCCTCGCGCTTTCCAGTAACCACCATCTCGAAATCGTTCATGCAAGAATCCAGCTCGCGTTGCAGTTCTTGGTTGTGCATTTTGACTTCGCTCAGGCGATCTCTGGCTTCCGCCAGCCTGTCCTCCAGGTCTTCGCGCTCGGCATCTTCCACTGCGGTGGGTAGAGTACGGACGCTCACGTGGGAGGGAGATTCATAACGAGCACCAGCTCTAGACGCGGAGCGTTCAAGGATACTGTCGGCTGTTGAGGCGGCACCACTACGGCCTTGAGAGATTTTGAGATCCTCAATTTCCTGCTGAAGACGATCCTTTTCGCGGTTGCGTGACGTCAGCATCGAAGTCTGCGCGCCGACTTCACGGCGCAGCTCTGCGTTTTCATGACGCAGCTTCTCGCTCTCTCGTCTGAGTTCGTCGACAAGAGTGCTAGCAGCGCTAAAACCAGCATTTGAGCTTTCCACATCTGCCGATTTGTTTGGCGACAATGCACGATCGCGCTGACGTTTGGTAATGCTGTAGATGTTGGTAGTGTGGCCACTTTGCATGGCAGCCATTTCTTTCTTTAACCTAAAAACCTCATCGCGTAGCTTCACATTGTCGTCCTCTGTCTGCTCGCGATGGGCGGTTTCCTGCTCTAGCAAGTCTCTCCAGACGTCTGCTTCTTCTTGGCGATCAATCTTTTCGCCAGCACGCTCGCCGAGGCTCTTAACAATATCGGCAAGCTTCTTCTTTTCAGACTCCTTGTTCATGCGTTCGCTTCGAAGCTTCTCAATCTCTGTGGCGTACCGTTCAACGCGTTCCCGGAGAAATATGAGCTCCTGCTCGCGCTCCCAGACTTCTTGTTCGTTGAGACGGCTTGCTTGGTCGTTGCTGGATCCGCCAGTGCTAGGTCGCTCTTCGTCTTCCTTAATGCGCTTCTCGAGCTCCTTGACGCGTTTTCGTAGAACTTTGTTGTCACGCTGCAGCACGGCCAGAGTTGTTTTGAGTTCAACATTTTCTGAAATCATTTCCTTGACGCCTTCCTCTGATAGTTTGTCCAGACGATCGCTCAGAAACATGACCTTGAGTTTCAGGTCAAAATTTTCTTTTGAAAGCTTCTCGATTGTGCTGCTCTGCTCTTTGAGAGTGAGACTTTTGCCACTGCGTATGGTGCCGGCGCCTGCATTGTTACTCGTCGGCCGGAAGGGGGTTTCCAGGCCAGATCGAAACTTATACTCCTTGGCCAGGGACTCTGGGACGTGGACGTTTTTGACATGCTGCGCGATGACGGTGTCTGTCGGCGCGGCATTGAGGTTCTCTCTTGAGGGCTTGGGGGTTTTGAGCGGGTCAAATCGAGAGCTTTTAGCTCGGATAGGACTTTCGATCTCGGGCAAAGACTCTAGTGGCTGGGACAGATCATCAAAATCATCATCCATGCCCATGCCAGAGACGATGCTGCCAATGCTGACTGTGCGTGGCATCATGTGGCCCGATAATGTTGGCCTTCCCATGGAGGGCATGACGCCACCAGACTGCAGCGCCAAGTCGATGTCGTGGTTTGAGGTGAGATCGCCGTCATCAAAGGACTCAGCATTAGTGATGAAGGAAGAGGTCGAGGATCGCTGACTACCAAACCGGCTGCGCAAGTACTTTGGACGCTTGGGGCGCAGCGCAAATCCTGGTGTGCTACCAGCACCGAGACGGTCAGACCGTTGAGATTGGGACCAGCGACTGTCATTGTGGTCCGCGCTCGAGGCAAACGACTCGTCGCCGACTGCGCCATTATCGTCTTGTGCATCGGGAATCTGTAGCGTGGGGTTGCTGGCCATGCTCACGGCGCGCGATACGGTGCGGGCAGCGGCAGCGGCAGTAGGGGACGAGTCAAATGCCTCAAGGCTGGAGGTGGTGTTGCTGACGGTGGTGGTGTCTGGCTCCTCGCTGTGTTGGACGGGCTGAAGGGGTGGCAGGTCGACCTTTTGAGGCGAGTCAAAGAGAAATGTGTCGTCTGTTGCGGGCTCGCCGTTGGAGGGGGCTGTTGGGATGGGAGACAGCACCGGGAGGAAGCTCGACTCGACATCTTTCAGGTGTTGCCTCACAGCGGCTTCGGAAACGTTGTCGTCGGGAGCGACGGTATGGTCCATGGGCGCAACTTCAAGGAAGCTGCTCTCAAATCCCGTGCCTCGCCGTGGTTGTTGCGACGAGCATGTCGGGGCGTCATTCGTGGCTGGCGCAATGACTGTGGGTGAGGAAGCGTCGGTATCGTTGCGCTGGGTGTTGGGAGAGGTGCCGCGCATTGCGGTCGAAGGGCGCGACATTGAGCCGCCAGGGGTGTCCGTCGAGTCAGCCATGTTTCATAGTGGACAATATGGATAGCGTTTCGGAGAACAAGTTGCTGGCGCAGAGAGCGAACGAGGAAGGAAGTGGTTGTGCTGCGATGGTGGATGAAAGTGAATTGGGCGTCAAGGCGCGCGCAACGGTGTCGCGAGTAGTGCTTAAGAGGGGAGAGAAATGCGGCGTTTTGGAAGCGTAAAGTCGTAAAGTCGTAAAGTCGGAGCGCGTGAGTCTTGATTCAACGGAGGCAGAATGGCTATTATGAGATTTAAAATAGAGGCAGCGGCGCAAACTGGTGAAATGTTTCTGATGCTGGGGACAAGAGAGGATGGAAGACGCCACTTTTCTTTTTTACTGAGCCAGGACGCGACAAAGTGGAGGGGCGCGTTGTGGATTCGCTAACAAGCTTACCTACATAGGTAGGTACCTACCTAGGTATGTACCTAGGTAGCTCTAGGTACCTTAGGTAGGTAGGTACTTGGGCATATGAATAACGATAAGACTGCAGATAATTCAATCAAATACAGCGCATTTCAGTGCCTCTAGCTAGTTGTAGCAACAAAAGCACGAGTATTCGGTTCACTCTGAACACGGTAGACCCAAGTTAAATAAATAACTGTAGTGCCTCCAGGTAATTCTGAGCAATGCATGGGGATTTTGTGGTGATTTGCTCTGAATTACCTTGGACCCACTGTACAAGTAAATGTGATAGCGCATTACAGACATCCGTCACAGCGCTTGTAAGGTGCTTTCAGGGGAGGTCACGGGCCGCTACAGGGGCCGCTGCAGGGGCTCGCTACCTCCACAACCCATTACCTAACCTTAGGTACACCGTACAGGATCTCTGGTTGCCATGACACCAAGCCAGTTCCCTCGACGCGTTTGAGTCACAGACATCTGTAACTGAAGGCAATCTATGATATTAATTAGTTAAATCAAGGATATTACAATCATCTGCAGCTCAAATCCATCTCACTCTTGCCCGTCCAAAGACTTATCAATCTATGTACTTTATATGTATGCAAGGAGGTACCGACAGATTGGCATCAGCTTCCTTTTGTACTGATAAGGTAATCGTTGAAAAACCATGGTAGCACGACAGCATTCGTCAACCATCAACCCAGGGAGAATCTGACACAGACTATTGAACGTGCCATCTAGGTTTCTCTGTCGTGCGCCTTGACTGCTGCTGGGTTAGACCCTGCTTCCCCGCGTCTGGCTGAGGCTTCCTTGCAACATCACTGGAAGCCTTCTCTGCGCGCGCTCTGCATGCATCCCCAACTGCATCTGCCTCTCGCCTGCGACCTAAATACATCCATCAGCGGCATAATCCTCGGTTCCATCAAGTGGCCATCCTCTTCAGAAAAGAGCAAACGATACCGTCAGCAACGGCTCCGTTCTCAATCAGCTGTCGCTTTAAACTTTGGCTGCTCTCCACACTGACGCAAGCCTTTATCTAGGTAACTAGCTGCGCCGAAACGGTGCTTCCTCCACCCAGAGGCAGTCAGCCGCAGCTCCTCAGCAAATATTCAAAGAGTGTTCGGTAAAATGCATCGGTACATTTCACTTTCGCCTCCGCCTCCATCTCAGAGAAAACCCGTCGCCATTTCGCAAAAAGATTGGACAAGAGAGCAAGTGGTATATTAACTGTTGCGCGTGTCGCGACTAGTCTATTCTGTCACAAACGGCTGGCAGGGCTGATGCGGCCTGTTTAGTTTTCATCATGAATAGATACAGGAAACGTCCTTAGTTGGAGAACTTCTCGGGGACCTTGGAGCTGTACAGCGGACACGCCTCGTTAGTCAGGGAGCCCTCGTCATGTCGGCCAACGCTTGACGCCGTTACTCAAGACTTACCCAGAGAACTTCTCATAAGCGCCGCGCGCGCCGTCGCCAATCTTCTCCTCGGTGTTGCGGTCAATGTTGTAGCCAGCCTTCTTGGAGACGAAGCCGATGCCTGCGTCGCCGAATAATATTAGCAAATGGTCTCTGACACACTGCCTGGCCGCGGCACTGGTCACCGCTCGTGGATGAGAGCTTACCCTTGTCAAGGTAGTCTTGCTGGCCGGCGTTGTTGCTGCTGCCGCCCTGCTGCTGGTTCTCGCTGCCCTGGTTCTCTCCGCCCTGGTTCTGGGTCTGCTGCTCATTGTTGTTGGAGGAGTTGCCCTTGTTGAGGGCGTCGCCGGCAGCCTTTTTGATGAAATCCATTGTGATGTAGAGGTGGGGGTTTAGAAGCAAGATGTGAAGGAAAGTATATGTGAGAATTGAAGAAGATACTAAACGTGATTAAAAAAGGAAACGCAGGGTCCGTCTATCTTATACCTTTTGGAATTGTCCGCACCCGATTCCAGGAGCGTCGACTTCTCCTCTCCAATCTGAGCGGGAACGTAAACCCATCCATGGTACAGCCAAGCCCACGACAAACCCAAACCGAAAAGAGCTCGGGAAGGAGGGGGGAGCTAGCTTGGGAGGCCACCAACCACATCCACGATGCCTTTCCCACACACCCCTCGCCTGCCTGTGCGCGATACGTCATGCACGAAATCTTCACCCTCTTCTTGAGAAGAGCTACCCAGATGATGCCAGAAGCGGGGGTCCACATCTGGGATAGCTCTCCGACACTCAGCTCGCCAGGCTCTGGTTTACTAGTGTAGCCGACTTGGAAAGGCAACAAGTGACGACGCTAGACTGAAATGTGGATGATGATGGGACTATCAACTACCAAGTACGAAGAAGTCATACATGAACAGACGGTACTTTGCACGGCAAGGACGGCAGCTACGACACTTTGGTCCCAGACGTTCGTCCCCCGCCGTGGCTGGAGGCACAGTCGGAGGCGGCTGGAAAGATGCATCAATGGCCATGACTTTCTTGTTGCGCGGAGACAATGTCACATCATTCTCTGTAATGTAGGCGGCCAAACTAGAGGGCTGCTACGACACCAGTACTTCGTACCTAATGATCCAGAAAAAGAATCAAAGGTGAGGATCAGGACCTAAAAAGCCAATGCGAGATTAAGCTCGCCAGCTTCCGAAAATATGCTCCCCCCTCCATGACTTCATAAATGTGGGAAACCACGTCAACCTCCCGTTTCTACAACACCCGGAAACCGGAATAGCAGATGATGTATTTCGGAATTCTCCTTTTCCAACGCTTTGACAATCGTTTATTAATTTTTTTTTTTTTTTCATGATGGACTTGTGAGGGAAACATTCAGAATGCGACGAAACTCGGATGAGGGGCTGGAGGGGCTCATGGAGGGGTTCTGGGTAGGTAGGCCGTAGGCCAGGCTGATGAGGCTGCCCCAAGGTGACTGCTGCCCCTTTATTACAGCTGAGCAAGGGAAGGGGGTGAAGCTAACTAGCCTTGCAGTGACTGTACTTGATAAAGAAGACCAGTTAAGCTGAGATATTGGGGCTTTGAAAAGGGCTTTTTCGGAAGCCCGAGGGGTACCTCCCCGCAACGTTTATTATTAACCCCAGCAACTGGGATTCCTCTTAAGGAGCACACTCCTTACCCTGAATCTGCCACAAGATCAGATAATCATCACGGTAGGGGTCCGACCAGGGTATCTTTGCAGGATTCGCCTCGTCAGGAGTCATTTTTGACACATGATTCCTGTGAAAATCACATGATGAGTGTTACCTGACAGGGTCTGTAAAGAAGCGTGCAGTGTAATCCGTAAACGCCAGACTCTATTATCCCATCCCTAACGCTGTGTAGCCAACGACAAATATTGCATGCCAAGATGACATCTATATCACAAAATGTACACATAAAACATCACGAGCGCTTAAATACGTGGTACGATATAAACATGCCCCAAATCAGAAAAATGGCACCCGTCAAGCCCATGGCAAAGACCAGATACCACGTTTGACCTACAATCTCGTTAGCCTCGACCCATCTTCTACCCCCCGTCCCTCCCGAGAAGACAACTCACAGATATTGCGCTGCTGCATCCACGCCAGCGTCGCCACGTCGGGCGCGTGCGGGCTCTGGCTAAACACCTGCACGTTGCACACGCTCTGCACGCCGTCGGCGCCCCAGAGCGCGATGCTGCTCGCCACCAGCCCAACCATCCACAGCACAAACAGCGCGAGCGCGCCAATCAGGACGACGCCCGGCAGCAGCCGCCGGTACAACAGGAGCCACATGACGACGAGCAGAAACGCCAGCGCCACGGCGGTGACGGTGACGTAGTACGGGAGGTACCACGGCACGGGCAGGCCCAGCTCCGACTGCATCTGCAGAAAGGTGGCGAAGACGCCGAGGATGCTGGACGCGGCGAGCAGCATGACGAAGAGCCAGATGCGGATCGACCAGCGCGGCCAGTCGTACGTCCGGATGTGGACGATGCGCCGGTGGTCGTAGACGACGGAGTCGGGCGTCAGCGTGGAGGAGAGGACCATGTTGAAAGCGAGTCGGTGTGGCCGGCAAGGAGGGTTCTTTGCTTCGTTTGCGAGGTCGATGTTTTGGGGTGGGCTGGAGAGGGCAACGTTTTGTCGATGACGGATCTCGGGGCCTTTCGCGACAACCAGCGACGTGAGCGTTTTGTTTTCCTTGCGTTGCGCGAGAACCAGATATAATAATCGACACAAGGTGCGTAATCAGCCTTTCCGTGGTGGCTATTTGAATGAGCGTCGCTGCGTAAAACTAGTCGAGACCGGTGCGATCCGTTCTCTCTTCTCACTTTGTTATTTGGGCCGGCCGGCCGGGTCTTGTTGGACTGGTGTGTCGCAGTGTGATGAGCGGGGGGTTACGGGAAATGACTGCACCGCGCGCGCGCGCGCTCTTTTTCCTCGGTGATGCTGCAAGATTCAGGAAATGCGCTCGATAGTATGCATCAAGTTGAAAAAAGTCGCAATGCTAGGAGTTGAGATGCAGATTCGCAAAAGAGCGCAACCCGACGAGGACAAACGAGGCAGGTTGCAGGGGTGGCTGGGCTGGGGACCGGGGTGCAGTATCCCAGCCACGCCACGCGGTGGGCGTCTAAAACATGCATACAAGTACATCATGCACGACATTGTGTTTAAAAAAGGAACAAGGAAAAAGAATCAGGCAAAACAGACAAAACTTTTGAAGAAAAGGAAAAAATTAACAAGAATCATCTCAACCGTATTTATATATATCGTGACAGACGTTGGCTTTCTACCTATTTTCGTTACTAGGGAGTTTCCATCTCATTAAATGCATTCTTTTCATATGCCACCTAGTACGCCAGACCAAGTGAAAAAACCGTCAATGCCCTCCATCACAAAGGAAAAATCAGCGTAGCATCGCTTACGCTCTAGCCAATTTCTTTTCTGCTGCTACTCTTCAAATCGTCCCCAAATGTCATGGTGTTGCATACATTTTAAAGCAGAGTCTCGCCGAGAGCGCAACGGACTAGCGAGCAGCCAGCGCCAATGGTGGCTTTGGCACCCTCCTCGGTGGCTGCGAGCTCGGGATTGACCTCGACGAGGTCAATGGCGATGAGGCTGCCGGTCTGGTGGACAGACTCGCAGATGTAGTCGCCCTCGCGCAGGGTCAGGCCGCCGCGGACGGGGGTGCCGGTGCTGGGCGCCCACATGGGGTCGAGGGCGTCGACGTCAAAGGACAGGTGGATGGGGGTGTCGTTGCCAATGTGCGCGAGGGCCATTTCGACGACGCGGCCGATACCGTAACTTTTTTTTTTTAAAAAAAAAAAAAAACTGTTAGCCATGTAAAAATTGATCCACTGCCGGTAGAATCAGCTCACCGGTCCACGTCAAACATGGAAAAGGCCTTGACATTGTTGTCGCGCAGAATCTTCTTCTCGTCCTTGTCGACGTCGCGGAGGCCAATGTAAACGAGCTTGGCAATGTTGAGGCGCATGTCGTCCTTGAGCCAGCCAAAGTACTCCTCCTTGTCGTCTTTGGCGAGGCCGGTGAGGAAGGCGAGGGGCATGCCGTGGATGTTGCCTGAGCCGGAGCCCTCGGGGGTGTTGATGTCGGTGTGGGCATCGACCCAGATGACGGCAATCTCGCGGCCGAGGCGCTCGCGCGTGGCCTTTGCGGTGCCGGCAATGGTGCCGATGGCGATCGAGTGGTCGCCGCCGAGGGTCAAAGTGAGGCGACCCTGCGACGAATGGTTGTAGGTGGCCTCGGCAATCTTGCGGTTGACGGCCGACACGACCAGCGGGTTCTTCATGCCGCGGTAATCGGGGTCGGCGGCCGGGGCCAGGTCTTTGTAGAACTGCACCTCGGAGTCGCCGTGGAGGTTATACTCGAGCTCCTCCTTGATCTGGGTAAGGAGGCCGGACTCGATGAGGGCGGTCGGGCCGTTGTCGACGCCAGCTTTGGGCTAGATTGTGCGCAACGTGTGTTAGTAGGTCGGCGGTTGTTTTTTCCACGCACTTTGTCGCATTTGCGATTGGCTGCAAGGGGAGAACAGGAGGGGCAAGAGGCCGCATACCTGGCCACCAGAGAAACCGACGGCGACAACGCCGAGATCCTGGGGGTTGCTGAGGAACTTGCTGGGAACGTTCATGGCTGCGGTGATGGTGGGGTATATGCGCGACGAAGAAGCAGAGGCGACGAAGACGTGGGGTTCTATTCCCTGCGCCGGGAGCTATTTACAGCGCTCGACGAAGCAGAGTAAAGTAAGGACAAGGAGGAGAAGGCGAGAAAGATAGAAAGTTGTCTGGAAATTAATTCCCTCTCAAGCAGTGGAACACGAAAACGGTATTGGAGGGGGATGGAGCAAGCTTTTTATCCTCAGGCTCGGGAGTGGGCGGCCCAAGAAGCAAAAAACTCGACCGAGAAGGAGGGGAGGGTGCCCCTCGGTCATTGTTCGTTGTCCAACAGTGACGGCGCGGCGTTTCGGCGGGGGACGCGGACTCCGTGAAAAAAAAAAAAAAAAAA
>JAEIJG010000303.1:0-34080 GCA_037289395.1 Beauveria scarabaeidicola | reverse complement strand
TTTTTTTAAATTTTTCTTTTTTTCTTTTTCTTTTTTTTTTCTTTTTTTTTTTTTGGGCCCCCCCCCCCCCCCCCCCCTCTCTTCCCTTGGCTCCAGAACTAGTTACCCCGTTCTTTTTATTATTTCCCTTGGCCTTTGTTATTTTCCTTGGGGTTATGCCTGAAATGCCCTTGACAGCAAGGAATCGACAAGCATGTCGCTCCATCCTTTTATACCCCCATTTCATCATCATCATCTTGGACATTCCAACCCATCGACCAACCACATCTGGCCGCTTCGCCACGAACCCTCTTGCCTTCGGCCCCCCTTTCTCTCCTTCTTGGCCCGGGTCCCATTTGCTATTTCTGGGGTCAAGCTCGTGCAGCCCGTGCTATCATGATCCGCCTGCCCGCACACACCACCCCTCTTCCTCTTCCTGCCCCTCCGTGGCTTGGCCGGATTGAACCAGATAGCTGATCTCTTTGGCTGCTTTGCCTGCTTGTCGATGCTCATAAACAACAGATCATTTTCGCCATAGTTTTTTTTTTTTTTTTTCTTTTTTGCCTAGAGTATTGAGTGGCACATCCTGTCCTCCAACATAGATAAACGCCCGTGTATCCATTGTCCCGCCTGGGCCCACGACTCGTTTTGCTTCTCGCACTATTGGCTCCTTCCTCGCCAAATACAATCCGTCATTCTTGATACTCCTTTCTTCTTGTATCAGTATTTACGATTTTTCTTTCTCTCTTTACCTCTGTAAACAAAAAAAAAAAAAAAAAATTGGGGTGGTTGCCGGGAAAATCTTCCTTGGTCGTCCTGGCTCCTCAACCTGCGCCAAGCCAGACTTGAGTTTCATCGATTCGTAAAAAAAGGCAAAACCGCCAACCGCAGTCCCCCACGTGCATTATCTCCTGAGATCCTGGGACGAAAATATCATTCGATTTCCTGGTTCCCCTACAGTCTTCATACTTGCCCCCTTTGTTTGGTTTCTTGGATACGCTGCTCCTTTGTCGCTTCATGCTATAACCACGTCAAACACCATTTACACCATCACCAACCAGCCCGGGGGTCTGAAAGACATGGGAGCCCACGAGCCCGCCCGCTTCTTGGCGCCTGCGTTTCCTCCGCGCAGCCTCCGGACCATCATCCTCTCCTTCATCGGCACATGCTTCTTCTTTTCCTTTTACCGCCTCTCGCGGCTGCCAGACGCCGGCTACTACCCGCACTACATCTACGACCACATTGCAAATTACTTTGAGCAGGGCGTCTACAACAACACGCTCTACCAGAATGGCACCGAAGCCGCCGTCCATCGGCACTGGAACTTCAGTCAGCCCTGCCAGGGCTTCCCGAGCTTAGACGGCATCATGCCCGTCATGAAGACGGGCGCCACCGAGTCGTTTGACAAGATGCCCACGCAGCTGCTCACGAGCTTGCAATGCATTCCCGACTTTTTGCTCTTTTCCGACTTGGTATGCTGTCACTCCACGTCTGTTGCTGACCCTCAAGGCTAACAAATCAGGAACAACAAATTGGCAGATATCACATTTACAACGTCCTCGACCGCGTCCAAGACATCCTCAGCAGCGACCGCGCCGAGTTTCTCCTCTACCAGGCGCAGCAAGACTGCCCCATTTCGCAAAGAGAGTGCACCAGCGGCATGCCTGGAGGCTGGGACCTCGACAAGTACAAGTTTCTCAACATGATTCTGCGCACCTGGGAAATGCGCCCTGGCATGAACTGGTACGTCTTTGTCGAGGCCGATACCTACATTGTGTGGTCCAACCTCATCGATTGGCTCAACACGCGAATGAATGCCACCGAGGACGTCTATGTTGGCGGCATTGCATTCTTAAACAACCTTCCCTTTGCTCACGGAGGAACTGGCTACGCCATCTCTGGCGTCCTGCTCGAGAGGCTGGTAGCCCATATCAAGGAGATTCCACCAAAGCAAATCAACGAAATGGCCATGCACACCTGCTGCGGCGATGCGCTGCTGGCCGACGTCATTGACAAGCTTGCCGTGTCGGTCCTCCGGGCCTCACCCATGTTCAACGGCGAAAAGCCCAACACGCTCCCGTTTAGCCCGCGGGACTGGTGCCAGCCACTCTTTACGCTGCACCACATGAACGCCGAGGAGATTAGTGCCGTCTGGCAGTACGAGCAGACGAGGACCAAGACGGATCCGCTGCAGCTGCGCGACATTTACCAGGCCTTTGTCGCCCCCAACATGGTGCCGCGGCGGCCCAAGTGGAACAACCTGGCCGAACAGCGCTGCCTCGCCAAACCCGAGGACGGCCGCAACGTCGTCGAAAAGCACGCGCACAAGTCGGTCGAGGCCTGCTCGCGCGTCTGCCTCGCCGAGGGCCTCGACGTCGACGCCGCAGCCTACGAGAAGCTCACTACGGACGACGAGCGCGACTGGTACCTGCGGCAGCGCTACCGCCGGCAGACGGCCAGCAGACCCATCAGCAAGGAGCGCCACTGCTTCAGTTGGCGCTACCGCGAAGGGGAATGCTGCACGAGCGACAGCTTCCGGCTGGGGTACCCCGTCGGCGGCGCCAAGAAGGAGCCCGACGCCACGAGCGGCTGGTTCGTCGAGGGCATCGACCGCTGGATCAAGGACCACGGTCAGTGCCCGCAAGGTACCGACTGGGTGACACCCACGTGCGTCGGGAAATGGTGCCCGGAAGAGGTGGAAAGACGCAAGAAGCAGATGGAGCAGGAGCGAAAGACCAAGGAGGAAATGCTCAAGCAGTTTGGATTGACGTTGGGAGAGGCAAAGGCTGGCGAAACCAAGGCTGGCGAACCAAAGGCCGGTATAGTCAAGGCTGGCGAAACCAAGGCTGGCGAACCAAAGGCCGGTATAGTCAAGGCTGGCGAACCGAAGGCTGGTATATTCAAGGCCAGCGAGAGACTGGGTGGGATGAGCAAGTAAAGGGGTGCAAGTGCGTGTACATTTGCAATTCTGTATCATCATTAATATGGCGTTTTGGATCAAGGTTTTGGAAGGGTTTGGATTAGAATGGGAAGCCGGTGTCGACTTGCGTTGTTGCATGTAAATACATCTTTTTCAACAGTTTCAGGCTTTTCGCTATCGAGGGTTTATACAAGTGTCATTCGTGAAAAAGAAAAGAAGAGAGATTAGCAAAAATAAAAGTCTAAAAGAGGGCAAGTGACAACTGGCGGCAAAAAATGAAATATAACTACTCCGGTACAGGGAATCGAACCCTGGGCTGCTCGGATCGTCAAGTTGTTGAGAGCGAGCGATGTTAGCCACTACACCATACCGGATGTTTTTTTAGATGAAAGCCGCAGCCTTATTCAATACTAACCAGTACATACTAGTACACTCCATTACCAATCCACACCAAGCCCTTGTCCTGGAGTGGTGTCTTCATTTCACCTGGTTGCAGCTCACGCCCACAGTCCACGACGCGGGAGCGCGGTGCATGTTCTGCTAAAGATTGCCAGCCATGACAAGGACAGGGGACATGGGATGGATGGTGGGTGTGGTGGTGGTGGCTGCATGTATGCGAACGGCTGGGCGGTTGCCAATGCGCTTACAAGAACACGAACTTGATGAACGGTGAAGGTATTTGGTCGTACAAGGTAGTTGATGTGTAGAATTCATTTGCGACGTTTTTCAAGTCTTGTCTCGTCGTCGTCGTCGTCTAAAAAAAAGGCTCGTTCTATTATATAGTAGCGCCATGTGATTATTGCTCAACTGTTTCAAATGCCACAATCCATCCCCCAATGAAAAAGAAAATACAACACCCCCCAACGCCTAATTCCAAAAACCGCCTTTCGAAAATCCACCCCAACACATTATATACACAAACAAAAATCTCCGCCACAACGCCGACGGTGCAACATCACGCCCACAGCGTCGTCGTGGGGGGCGCGTCCGCCGCGGGTGTCGTCGCCGGGCTGGCTTTCAGCGCACTGTGCCTGCCGCAGCGGCGCCTGTCCTTTGGCGAGCTCATGAAGCAGTACGACTTTGCGCCGTCGGGCGCCGGTCGGCCGAAGCGCTCCGTAATCTCGCAGTACTGGTAGCCGTCGCCCATCCAGCTCCTAATGTGGCGGTGAAGCTCGCAGCGGGCGATGCCGCACTTGCGGCAGTACACCTGGCCCTTGACGCGGAGCTTGTCGAGCGCCGCGGCGGCGAGGGGGTCATCTCGCGACGTCTCTTGCGGGGCACGATGGCTGCTGCTGCCGCTGCTGCTGCCGCCGCGTTGATTCAGGTGCCGGACGCCGCGCCACACCCACTCCAAATCGTTGGGCCCGTCGTAGCGGCTGCTCAGCGGGACGCGGCTGTTTTTGCGGCGGTGGATCGCGTACAGCTGGCGATGGGTGAGCCCGAGGCACACGGCGTCGATGGGGTCGAGGAAGTCGAGCAGCGCGTAGTGTAGCTCGGGCGGGAGGTCGAGCAGTCCGACGACGCCGGGCGCGGGCGGCGACGGCCGCGGCTGGTTGGGTGCGAGCACGGCGTCTTCAGGTTCCTTGTCCGTCGCCGAGTATGACCGCCGCGGGGGCTTCTTCTTCAACTCGGGCCTCTGGGGCCGCCGCGGCGCCGACGACGCAGGGGTGGCGGCGGAGGCGGTGAGCAGGACGGCGTTTTCGGGGATGCTGGCCTCGGTGGGAACGTGCGCGGCGGCCGAGGAGGAAGACGGTGAGGGCGTGGTGGTGGTGGTGGTAGTCGCGGCGCCGAGGGAGACGGCTTGCAGGGCGGCGAGGATATCAAAAGGGACGACGTCGCCCTGGAAGTCGGTGACGGAGTAGCCGCGGCGGGCGGGACGCTTGGGAAGGAGGGCATCGCGGGGGGTGGTGGTGCGCTGGGCGTGTGTCGTGGGGTTGGCGAGCCACTGGACCATGGCGGCGGTTGTGTTGTTGATGGATGGCCGGGGGAGGGTGAAGGAGCACGGTATGGTGCGGGGTCAGATAAAAGAAGGCGAGATATCGTGTCGGGCTGCAACTGGTTTATATGATATGTACGTCGTTGTATTGTCGGGCGACGCTTCGGTCACCGAACAAAGCGACTTTTGGTTGTTCGTGGGGTGCGGTTGAGCAGAAACCGGGGTTTGGGCGGGTAGTAAACCAAAAAAGTTGTCCAGCTGGTCCGCCTCGCGTCGTAACAATGCCCTGTCGGGAAAAAAAAAGTGGCAATCAGAGAAGTTGTCACGATAACACAACCCCCGGTGCTGGCCGAGGACTGGCTTGTTGCGATGAGATGACGATATGTATGGCGGGGAGGGGGGGGGAGGGACGGGAGGCGGTCAGGAAGCTTCCAAGAACTTGTCATAAAAAAGGAAACAGGGTTCGGGAAGAAGAAATGCAACGGAGGCGAGAAAACGCGGACCCTGAATTTTTACGTTTGCCTTTTTCCAGGTACCCAGACGGAAAAGACGGCGAACTGGGACCGAGGCGTGAGGACAAAGGGTGTGGATGGGTGGGGTGGGGTGTCGTTGTGTCTCGGCACGGCGACACCGCCCAGAGAGCTGCCAAATTTAGTACTTACCTCACAGCTTTGGTTGCAGGAATAAAATCATGCAGTGCATTTTAGCCACCGCCTCATTTTTAGTCAAGGACATGTGTATTTTCATGTATACCTCGCTCTTCTCTTTATCTTCAACCCCTCAAACTGATGCATTTAGAGGGCACAGTTTTCGTTTGCGACATCCAGTATCAGCACCAGTACCAGTACCTACCTACCTCCTATGTACCTGACCCACTGCAAGCTCACCAAGCCGTAGGTATTTTCCCCTCACCGCGATGCCAAGGTACATGGCCGAAATGCTCACGATCCTGCGTGGACTGCAAGTGGAGTGTCAAGCCCTCAGCAGCCCCAGCTTTTGCGTCAGAATCTCTCTTTTCATTCGTCCACGGCTCTTGGATCCCTTTCTTCTTCCCGTCGATCCAAAGAACCTTTTCGGGGTCCAATGACTTTTATGGAAAAACAAAAGAACATAGCGTGTGTGTGTGTGTGTGTGTGTGTGTGTGTGTGTGTGTGTATACGTTTTGAGGCTCAAGTTCCGAGACCCTGTAACAGTTTGCCCACCCAATCCTTGGTGAGGTTGGGTGCCTGTTTGAGACAGACATGCTGCCACGCAGCCACGCGTGACCAGCCATCCCACCCAAGCACAAGACAAGTAAGTCTACGCATACGTCATCCCATGAAACTCCGTCTCGGTGACTCGACTCGACACCTCATCCAAGGGTCTTTTTCGTAATCCATCATTTCTTTCCATAGTTGATCGTGGTCATCAACTCCCGTCGTCCCCATTTAGCACCGTGCTAAGCCCACCATCGCGCGCTTTTTGATGTCATGGCCACTGCGAAAAAGGTTCCCTCTTCTCCATAGGTAGTTACTAAAACTACCTATAAGGCTATAATACATGGACCCAGATTGCCTGACAACCTCCGACCCCCTCACACTGCGCTTCCTAACCATTCACGCACCGTCACTCGTATCACTAGAAGCCCGCATTGGCAATGGCAGGATGCAAATCTCCACTGGCTACGTAGTCAATCGTGTAGTGGCTGGGGCAGACAACAAACTTGTCCGCTGGTCGAGGCGGCTTCGTCTCGCGAGAGCGGCTTGAGCTAGCTGCCCGATGGCAACCTATGTGCTCCGCCAATCAACACCACCTATCACACGCTGGCACGTCACAGTGTCCATTTCAACCGGATGTCAATAGTAATTGGTATGTATGTATGTATGTATGTATGTATGTATGTATGTATGTATGTATGTATGTATGTATGTATGTGAATTCAAGCATATCCTAGGTCAATGGGTCACGACCGCACACTGCTGTTCATGCTCTCGTGTGCCACATGGCAAATCACAATAGTTGTAAAAGACATTTGAAAATAGCAATAGGTATACTTTATGGACCAAACCAACAGCCTGTCTACTCCTTGCCATGTCCAAGCGAGAAAATGAGCAACAAGAAAAGACCCCAGATTCAATAGTCAAATGCAGCCAGTCGGTGGTTTCGGAATAAGAACACCACCATCACCGAGCCCTTGTTTCTTTAGATCGCAACCCAGATGAGCATAATCACCACATCCATGCCCTTGCCCTCGCCACCGTCGTACTTAAATGTCCACATGCCGTCCTTCTTCTCGTCCCAATACGCGCCCGTCGCGCTGTGCATCCCGCGGCGGCCCACGTGCGGCTTGCCGTCCGTCGCCGTCGCCGCCGGGGCCTCGCTGCTTGTCGAAATGTGCGGCTGCTGCGCGTCCTTGCCGTCGGCGCCCGCCCGCGCTTTGCTGAGCGACGACGTCGGCACCAGGTGCTGCACAATCGTGCTGTTGCAGGCAAACTTGAACGAGGGGGCGCCGGCGCCCTGGGGGGTCGATTCCGAGATGACGGCCTTGAGCATCGAGCTCTGTTTGCACATTGATTAGCAAGGAAGAAAAGAAAAGGACCCAGAGGCGAACAATCCATTCCGAGGTCGGTCGACACAAGTCTTTCATATGTGGGCTTCTTCTTACAATTATGTTGGAGTTCCATTGCTCCGTCTTGGCGTGGTCGTAAAACTCGGCGTTGCCAATAGAGCTGTTGCACACCTGTCGCGCGAGTTAGCGGGCGCGTTTCCCGGTCTGTTGGGAACCTCCATCGCGAGCAATGGTAGATGAATTCGAGCGTACATCGGTGGCAATCTGCTTCAGGCGGTTAAAGGCGACGGGCTGCGAACGAGATGCACGTTAGCAAAAGGGGCGTCATAGCAGTGACGAGGGTGCATCTCCCACAGCCCCTCGATACGAGGACCTCATACCGGTGTAGACATTTTGGGCGGATTGTAGGATGCTGTCGCGTGCGTCGAGAAAGCGTCCGTGGCTGACGAATTGCGTCACGGGGAGTCGCGCCGTTTGACTGCGATGTGGTGTGTGCGAGGCGGCGCGGGGGCAGACTAGAGGAAAACGTCGTGGCTATCGTCAATGATGAAGATATGCAAAGGAAAAACGGCGAGGCTGATGCGTCAAGATGGGGAACAAACGTCTGGTAGGTATTTAGGTAGGTAGGCTGCACGCGAAGGGAGGAAGGGAGGGCTGGCGAGTGGGATTGGTTGGTTGGGAGTGTTTGGGCGATGGGGGTTTGTTTGTGTTTGGGCGGGCTCTGTTTAGTTGGCGCACCGGGCAACTTATTAGTGGTGCCGCATCGATAACGATTGGACGAGGATGCGGCCCGCTGCATGTGTTGCACAAGATGCGGATATAACTTGGAATTATGAAGATTAATAATGTAAACCACCTTGACATCATCTAAAAATAATTTATTTGAAATGTCAATATATATTGACCGGCTTGCAGACGCATATGCTGTTGACCTGTAGTCATAGTTACGAGTGTCAATAGACAGGTTGGTAGCCACATAAACACAATCCGAGACCCGATTAGTACCACCAAAACACAACCACCACCAGAGATCACTTTCACAACCTCAACTCACCTCAAGGGAAAAATAAAGTTGCTATATCCCATTAAACAGACCGCTTCCGCCACAGGATGCTAACTCGCCTCTTAGCGGCCCATCGTCAGGCTTTTGGCTCTTCAAGCCACACGCCGTGGCTCACGTGACTGACAGCCAACCAAGGACCCCACGTGCCTTTACCACTACAAAGCGGCCTCAAGAAAGCAGAAGCAGAGCTCAGCTATAACCGCACCACCTAACAGTGGGGCACGACATGGTTCGACCTCGTTCTCGGTCGCCATGGTCTCCAACGTAGAGAGTGTTTCGAGGAAACCTCTTTCTTTTTGATCCCCTCGTCTGTGATCATTGACCTCTGCCTCTTTCTTGGGCCCTAGAACGAAACATTGAATTGTAGCGTGTCGCCAGCGAATAATCCAAAGACGCCACCTGACTTGTCAATTGAAGGAGGACCACCCGTCATAGTCGACTGTTTTCGTCCATCTCCCCGACTTCGTTCCACACGACGACTCGACGAGGCAACGACTCCAAAACCACGCACAACGCCAATTCCATCGAACAATTGGGCATCACCGACACATCTTTCCATCCCCCCAACCCCGCCATTATGTCTTCTCAGCCTCTTCTCCAAACCGCGCCCGGTACGTCGTCGTCCCCCCCCCCAAAATTCACCACTGCCCACGCAACCCCTCAGCTAATCTCCCCTCCCCTCCTGCAGGCAAGCGCATCGCGCTGCCCACGCGCGTCGAGCCCAAGGTCTTCTTCGCCAACGAGCGCACCTTTCTCTCGTGGCTCAACTTCACCGTCATCATCGGCGCCCTCGCCATCGGCATGCTCAACTTTGGCGACCGCGTCGCCTTCATCTCGGCGTTTCTCTTCACCGCCGTCGCCATGCTCACCATGATATACGCCCTCGTCACGTACCACTGGCGCGCCAAGTCGATACGCGTTCGCGGCCAGGCCGGCTTCGACGACCGCTTCGGGCCCACGGTGCTGGCCATTATCCTGCTGCTTGCCGTCATTGTCAACTTTGTCCTTCGCATCATGGACACGTCCAAGAAGCAAAAGGGCGGCCACTAAACAGGTGGCGGGCCCATGCTTCGGCAGACGAGAAGATGAATGGATAATGGATGCTGGTTGTGACTGCGTTGAGGATTTTAGTGGAAAAGATGTGAAATGTGTTGCTGCACCATACTAAGCCATGTGTGGCTGTTGGCGTTGTCTTTTGAATCGTGTCTATATGACATCCTTTTTGGACATGTTTACGAATGCTTGTATAAGAGTGGAATTCAATAGCGAAAAGTAGCCGATTGAAAAAGTAAAAATCGAGACTCCATTATATTGGGTATCAAAATCATGATCAAATGTGTCTATGCCAAGTAGTATGTATGCCCAACGCCAGGAATGCATTTCCTATTCAACTACAGCCTCCACCGGCCCGGTTTCCTTGTTTGCTCGCATCACTTTCCACTCGTCTGCACGGTCACGCCATCTTTCGCTTTCAGTTCCGGAATGGCCACAGTCGACAAGAATATCCGCAACGACTTGGTCGTCCTGTCCGGCGCGGGTGGCAGCACCGCCTTTTCGAACCTCGACTGCATCGTCTCAAACGCATCACTTTCATCCCCATCCTCATCATCATCATCCTCCGCCTCCTCCTCCTCCTCCCCTTCCTCCACATGCAGAACCGTCTCCTCCACCACTCGCTTCTTCTTCTTCCTCTCATCTCTTTTCCTCGTTGCCCGCTCCGCCTCCGCCCGCGGCACATCAAACAGCTGATTATACTGGTACCACGCCGCCTCTCCCTGCTCCTGCAGCAGTCGCTTGCACTTTTCCGCCACCGTAATCATCTTGCAGACCTCTGCCGCGCGCGCGTGCAGCAGCACCACGCGGGGCTTCTTCCTCCCATCGCCACCATCACCACCACCACCACCTGCTCCTCCCAGCAGATGCGTCGTGATGTGCACCAAGCGCTTGCAGATCGGCGTCGAGGAAATGACGGACGCGGGCAGCACGTCGTACTTTGCGCTGAGATCCTGCAGGATGGGCGCGTGTGGCGCGCAGAGCGGCGAGTCATGCGCTGGTCGGGGGGGAGCGTCGTCGCTGGGAGGAGGCCGGGGTTTCTTGGAGGCAGGGGGGTTGGCGATGGAGGTGGAGGGTTTGCGCTTTTTGGAGGCATGGTCCATGTCGGCAGCGGGCATTGTGTCAAGGGTGCCCTCGAGCTGGACAAAGTGTTTGAACGAGATGTGGTTGGCGGCTGAGAAGAGGTCGTCTGTCTGGTCGGATGGAGGAGGAAAAGCAACAACCTGTAGGATCGGAGTATCGATAAGATCGGTATTAAAGTGGGTCGTGCGATAACTGTAGGGTAGCGCGTTGCCGGCAGAAATTCTCGAGTTGGTAGAGGCATTCGGAGGCTGCGGCGTGGAAATTTGCTTGTGTCGCTCGACTACTACTACGGTGGTCTATTTAGACATAATCGTGGTTGGAGTTTGTAGTCTGGTCTAGTTGGGGCGCAAAGAAACTGATCTTGAAGTACGAGCGCGTGGGTGATTAAGTCCAGTCAACCTTGGCGGCGGACAGTCTTCTTTCTGCAAGCAGCATATAGTACTGGCCTCGCGAGCAAGATGCGAAAAGGGAACAAGTGCCCGAAACGGTGCCTCTGTAGCTACAATATATCGCCGCATCACTGTCTTCCCGAGCATCTTCTGACTTGATATCTCGTTGCGACGATGCGAAGCTGTGGAGAAGAAAAAGGTCTTCACTACGTGTCAACCACACCACCAATGTTGTCAACCAATTTGTGGCTAGTGCCAGCAAAAAAATTACGCACAGCCACTTCTCAGCGCTCATAAGATACTTCACTATTTATCCTCAATAATCCTTAATAATAAGACACATAAGTAAGTATTATAGTTAGGGATAGTTAGGGTGGTTAGGTTAGGGGTTAGGGGTTAAGGTAAGGTGTTAGAATATTTTTTTTAATTAATATTAGAATAAAATAGGTGTAAAAAGGATTTCTTTTTAGTAAGAAGGTACGTTGGCAACATTAGTGGTGTGGTTGACACCT
This sequence comes from Beauveria scarabaeidicola, assembly GCA_037289395.1. Taxonomy (NCBI): domain Eukaryota; kingdom Fungi; phylum Ascomycota; class Sordariomycetes; order Hypocreales; family Cordycipitaceae; genus Beauveria; species Beauveria scarabaeidicola. Next base: position 22,597 of record JAEIJG010000303.1, on the reverse strand, counting down.
ATGTTAGACCGAAGAAAAATGGTACCGTCTGTGGAAGACTAGAAAACGCCACCAGCTGTGTGGCGCAGTGACCCGCCGAATTTATTCTCATGAGACTCCTGTAATCGGACTTTGGCTGAGAAACATGCACGACGCTATCTACGGAAAAGTACTCGGTGGTCACCAAGCCCGTCGCACCAAGCAGGGTTGTTGAACAAGATGAAGCCATAGTGGCATATTGCAGAGGGACGAATCACGGTATATGGCAGCTGGTGACACAATTTTTTTCCTCGACCGGTGACCTGCCTCACCGGAAGAAGGGACAATATGAACAGAAGAAAGAAAAAAGGCTAGTTACAAATCTGGTGCTAATCTCGCAGATTTTCGTAAAAATAGAAGAGGCAAGTTGTCGCCGGAGCCTGAGGCCGGACGAGGGAGGAGGGTGGAGAGTGGAGAGAGGACTTTAGCGTGTTCCACTAGCGCTGCGCCAATCTGGCAGTCAGGATGGAGTAAATAGAGTTGCAGTGGACAGAGGACAAGAACCAAAAGCTTGGAGCTAGCTAATAGCGGGCGTGGAGAAGAGAAGGAAAAAGAGCTCACCGGAAGCTAGCGAAGCTTGGAAGAAAGCTGCTGAAAAATAAAATAAAAGTGCCAAAAAATTGAGGAGGGACTGACTGGATGATGATGATGATGGCGGGTTAGGTGAGCAGCGGCATCTACACGTAGACTCAGGCACATGCAAGCAAAGTGCAGTCACCAGGATCAGAATGCTTCAGGGTCCGTCCATGTATCAGGATTTCCAGAATGAGAGACAGCCAAACAAATAGCCAAGTCAAAGGGGGCCGAGAGTTGCGGCGTCGGGGTTCAGGGTGGTATCTGAAAGGAAGGTGAAACCGTATCTGTCGCCCTAATAATAAGTGTGTGGCATGCTGGGGAGCCAAAGAGAGAAGAGAGGCAAGAAGAACAACGTTGATGCCCACTGTGCAGCATTGCCCTTGAAAAAGGTTTGAAAGTTGGAGATGAGCTTTGCGCCGCGCTGTCAAATTTTTTTTTTGGTGTAGCTGGAGCTGTGGACATGATGCCGGAATGACAGATTGTTTCATTTCAACGAGAAAGGTACATGAGTCGACGTTTTGTTGTTTATTTCCCCCCTCAATAGCCCTTTCCGTGGGATCCGCTGGCGGCGTCATACCAGTACAGTGTCGAGACGACGGGGCGTTTGTATCATCACATCATGGCAAGGCGGCACGTCCCCTTGTCGCAGGCGGATCTGAGGCTTGGCCCATCTATCTATCTATATTTCTTTTTATCTATAACGCAAAGTGCTTGCATCATCCCTGGCTCCACGGGGATGCGGATGCTTTGCTGCCAGGTCTGTATAGTGACACACTGTGCTGATAATTCTTTTGCGTTTATTGCGTTTATTCATCTATGAATACATGTAAGTAAGTTTGGTGCAACTGTTGCGATGGGCGGGCATGGCATAATTCAGCGACATCAACGGCTTATCTTGGCTGGCAACGGGTGGGCGGCTTGGACGGGCGTCACAGCAGCAAACACTGTGTTGCGAATCCACTCCACCACCAAGGAACTGGAAAAAGTAAGCTTGTAGTGGTGGTTTGCTTCCGAGGTTGGTTGGCTAAAAGGGGGAAAAAGAAAAAAAAAAGAAAAAGAAAAATAGAAACAAGGAGCAAGAAAAATTAAGTTGATACTGGCTTCGATATGCTTCGATATGCTTCGGAGGCCCGGCAATAGCAAGCAGGTCTCGCCTCGGGTTGCGGTACGAGAGCACCAGTAACAGCATCCATACAGCGTGAGCCTCCAGGTAATCCAGCATCTTGACTGCAAGTGCAGACACGCAAGCTCCGTCATTACGAAGTACGAGTAGGCCCATATGTATTTGACAAGCGAAACCCATTTCTTTTTTCCTTGTCGCACTCTCTCGCCCGTATGATGTATCCCAGTCAAGCCGCCCAGGCGTCGCTGGTGATAGGCTGCAGCGTGACCTTTTTGCTCCACCTCCGCGCCCCGGCCCCATGTCTTGCAGGAAGGAGCTCCCAATGCCTCCCTGGCTGCCTGCTTGTGTCTGACTGTCTGCCAACCACTGCAAGTCTGCAACACTCACTCTCTGCCACTCAACTGTACCTGTAAGCTCCGCTGCTCCAGGCAACCTGCTAGTGCTTGTCCGCTTCTGTTAGCCCGCCGCCTGCATTTCAAGCTGTCCGCTACCAGCCTGAGACCCCCCAAACCTAAACCATCCTTCTGGTACGGATACACGCCCCCCAGCCCGTACCTCTCCTTGCCTCTCAAGTCTCAACCCTTCTCCCTCCCTCCCTCCCCCGTCCTCCTTTCTCCTCGCCTGCCCATCACCACCCGCTCTGCCTTCTCCCTCCCTCATTCTCCTCACTCTCACCACCCTCCTGCCCCGGCATCTTCCTCCCTAATAATTTATTCTTCTTCGCCTTCATTTTTGTCGCCAGAAAATTTGACTCGAGGCTTTCGTTAGCGCTCGATCTCCTCTCTGTTTTCCTGGTCCTCCTTTTTCCTCTCTGCCCCTCTGCTCTCAACGTCTGCGCCGTCGCGTCCGCCGCAAACAGCGCCTCTCCCTCTCATTCTCTCGCTCTCGCCCAGTTTCTCTCTCTGACTGACTCTGCCATTTTTCTACGCCAGCCAGCCTGCTAGGCAGCTCCCACCTGCGTGCGCACCCACTGTTGCCACTGTGCCACTTGTCTGGCCTGGGCCCCAAAACACCACTTTCAGGACGGAGCCACTTTCGCTCAGTGACACCCGCCAACGTACGCCCTTGGCTTCTGTCCAATCTCGTTGCGCCTTGTCGTTACGTCAGCAACAGGCAGCACAGTCTCCGCTTTTCTCCTTCACACCACTCCCGCCACACGCCACACTTGACACAACAACTCCATCACACACGCCTCCTCTCTATTTAGTGGCCTTAGTCATCCATTTCTTTTTCGCGCGCATCCGTTCGCGAAACCATCTGACAAGTCCAAAGCCCGACTTTGCGACAAGAGCGGCGCGTTCCGTCTTCTTTGTCGCACTCACCCACAACACGGCGCTTCCATGTTTCGTTTTTGGGGCTCGGATTCGAGGGGCTGTGATCAGTCGATAGACACCTCACATGGTGCCTACGCCTATACCCACCAGCGTCCGACGCCTTCTCCCACAACGGCTTCCGACCCCTCCTCCCCCGCCACGCACCCTCTGAAAAGAAAGCTACACGGCCTTGGAGATGCCGAGTCGCTGTCGCTGGACCATGCCGAACCCCACGCCAAGCGCCAAAGACGTGCCCACGACGACAACATGCTCTACGCCCAGCAAGATCCTCTCGAGTGCGCCCGCGACGAGATTCGCCACCAATTCGGTCTCGAGATTCTGCTCAAACACGACGAGCTGCGCCTCATCAACCAGGAGCTTGCTAAATGTCAGATTGCTCTCGAACAGCTGCGTCGTTGCCACTTGATACCGTACCCTGTCAATTGCCCGACGCCCGATCAGATGCTTCAAGTCACCAATGGCAAGGGACCAGCCCTCGCCAACCACCCCGCCGAACCTGCACCCAAATGGGCGCCGCCTTTTGGCGTTGTCGACGGTCCTTATGCCCGCCACTACGCCAAGTGGCTGATTCCCGACCCTTCTTTTGACGGAATGCAACCCGAGTGGCAGTTTACCGCCGACTTTGCCGCTGCACGCGCCTCATTCGCCGAAGGACGCACCACACGCAACAGCTTTACAGAGACCACTGTCAGCAAGGGTCGCCCTAACCGTGCCATGTCCGGCCAACGCCTGCATTCCCTCTCTAGCGGATACCCTCAGCCAAAGGACAAGGCCGGTCCTTGTATCCTTAAGCGTTCCGATGGACAAACTGTCAAGCTTGTCTGCCTCGACTGCAACCGCGAAAACTTTTCCAGCACCCAAGGCTTCATTAACCACTGCCGCATTGCCCACAAGCGTGACTTCAAGAGCCACGAGGAGGCTGCCGTTCAAAGTGGCCAGGCTATTGATGCCACTCCCGAGCCACGCACCAACAGCATCTCCACCCCCATCGACGACAAGCCCGCTCCTGCTGGACCAATCTCAGCCTTTGTGCACCCCTTGGCTGCCCATGATCTCACCGACCAGGATGCCTACGCGGCTCTGCGCAGCAGAATCGCCGATGCCCTCAAGTTGTACCCTCAGGCCAAGGCTACTGGCAATCGTGCCATGAAGTTGCAAAAGAAGAAAACCGACAATTTCAAGGCTGCTGCTGACACTCCCTACCTGTCCAAGTTTATGCAGGACAAAAAATTTAAAGGCAATCTCGGCGATATGGTAACTGATGCCAAAACCAAGATGTCCATGGACGAGGCTTCTGGGGACGAATCTGATACTGACGGTCCGCTGCCTCGGATCGGTGGCGATGCTGCTGCTGTCCGCACATCGGTTGTTATGCGCATGCCGGCGCACAGCTCTCCTACGCCGATGGCGAGGCCGACCAGCTCCAAGGGCCGTCCTGCCCACATTGACTTTGTGTCGCCGCCTCGCTCGTCATCGGCTTCCCACGTTGGGCTGTCAGATGACGACATGCCGATGCGCGAAGACAACCTCAGCCCCAACACCTTGGTGAGCAACAATGCGCCGTCACTGGTTAGCGACGACGGAGAGTACGACGACTCTGACGAGGGCTCGTCCGTCTCCGAGGCCAGCGACCACATGGAAGCAGGCTCTGTCTCTGATGTTGCCGAGATTGCCATCGATGAGGAGCATGAGCCTCGCGCCCTCCGCCGTGGCTCTGGTACCGTCAGACTTCGCAAAGACGACTCCAAGCACGTCACTTTTATGGGTTCGATGAAGCAAAATAACACAAAGCAGCGAAAGTCTCGCCGTGTGTAGCAACTGGCACCACCAGACTGTACAGTCACCACTCTATCTTCTCAACACCCTGTTTTTACTACGATATTCGATTTTAGTCGCTTTTACACCTTACATTATTATTAAATCTGCGCACGACGCGCAACGCTCAAAAACACATAGTTATGGGAACTGGACCATGGATTTCTGGAGCGTGGATTTACCGGCGTTTATTTTGGCATTTTCGGAGAGGGATTGGCGCGTTTTGAGCTCTTGTTATTTGTTTATTTGTTTTCTTCCTGTAGAAATTGAGAGAATGGTACACTCTCACAACAACCGGACATGCAGAGGAGCATGAAGGCAAAAATTGGTTGATTCGGATTGCCACGCGAGCCTGGACACAGGCGGGCAAGTGGAGGCGTTGTATGATTTGCGCGTTGACAACTTGCTGTATGATAGATACCGATTGGATCGGCAATAAAAAACAGCTTTTGTTGATAGATGTGCTTCTGTGTGATGTGATGTGATTTCGTGTGATGGGTGTTACCTGGGGCTACAAAAGTGAGGTGATGTCAAGAAGTGTTGGGCTTAGGGTGGTGGGTAAGCGCGCTGTGCACTTTGGGTAAGCATGTCGGCACGCAGTAAATAGCACGATGAAGTAGCAAGCACCAGGTCTACTGCGTTTCTAAATAAACAAGTCATAGATCAAGCGATTTAAAAGGCCAAGACTGTGTATGAGACAGAGTTGTAGGCATCAAAAGAACGCTCACCCCTCCAATGGGTAGTGCAAAGGTCTTGTTGAGCCCGGCTTCACGGGGCTTGTACGGATAGCATGCAGGGATGGCGGAAGGGGAAGAGAGTCATTTTTCATAATATATCCCAAATTACACGTTTGACCAAGCCTTTTGACCTCGACTACTCGATTGTCCTCTCTCTTATATTTTCACACACTAAGATTGGAAAGGGGAAAAAAAGTGCAACAAGTTGTGTGAGAATATCTCATTTTGCGTTTCTGGACTATAGACAAAGAAGCCACATGTTGTTGTTGGCCACGCCAGTTCAAGTTTACTTTTTTTTTTTGGAGTTTGATTAAGTCTGGTCTGGATCTGCCATGGTGAGAACAACTTGATGTCTGAAACGACAATGACAATCATTTCTTTTGGCAGTCTCTTGACTTTTTGAGATGGCTGAGTAGAATGAAAAATAAACACCCGTTTTTCTATATGGAAAAGCAGAGACGAGACTTTGTAGAGATGTTGAAAGTTGGGGCTCGGCTGTCGATGTGGTGGCTGCTGTGGATCAGCGGATCGGCGGAGCGTATCGCGCAGTATTTGCGAGATCTGGTGGACGGACACGGGGTATGTAGGCTGGGCCCTTTTGGTAGGGAAATTTATTTTATCGTGTTTCACTCCAAAATACCAGTAAATGCGTTTGACAGGGTATAACCTGCCTAAAGGCAGCAGGGGGTCAGCCTAACCAAATTTACCACGGCAAGACCTCTTTTTTTTTGTTTTTTTTTTCCTTTTAATACCTATCCCGGGCAGTGCCGACCCTTCAAACCAGGACCCCAGAGGACGTGATTGTCAACTAGCTACCGAGCCGATGGGTTTGGAAGAGAGAAATAGTGGCCTGGATATAGCTTTCGTCGGAAGCCTAAAAGGCAGCCTCAATCAATGGGGGATGGAACAAATCAATGGGGGATGGAACAAATCAATGGGGGATGGAACAAATCAATGGGGGATGGAACAAATCAATGGGGGATGGAACAAATCAATGGGGGATGGAACAAATCAATGGGGGATGGAACAAATCAATGGGGGATGGAACAAATCAATGGGGGATGGAACAAATCAATGGGGGATGGAACAAATCAATGGGGGATGGAACAAATCAATGGGGGATGGAACAAATCAATGGGGGATGGAACAAATCAATGGGGGATGGAACAAATCAATGGGGGATGGAACAAATCAATAGGCGATGGAACAAGGCCAATAGCAAGCTTGGCCGCGAACAGAAGCGAGGCATCGACTAGTCTGCCTATCAAACAAAGGTCCTGGTACGCGAATTGATGCCTTTTTGCCAGAGCCCGCTCGGCCCGGCACTCGCGTCAACAAAGATGAAGCTCCCGCGCACAACCACTATATTCTTCAACGTATTCACAACCAGCATCATTCTGTGGACTAGTAATAGCCCTGATCTAAACCCTATTAAGCCTGCCTGGCCGTGGTTGACAAAAAAAAAAAAGACAAAAGCAAAGGCGCTCCAAAGAGCCGCCGAGAGGCCATCACAGCTTGCAAGTCTGCAATGAATTGCCTCAAGAGAGGATACAGGGCTGGGTTAAGCGCCTACCTTGTCACGTCAGGACCATTATAGAGCTGAAAGGAGGAAACGACGATCCCCAAGTCAGATCATCTTTGTAGAGTATCTGTATTATTCACCAGCTAGCTGTTGCAGCTCGCAGGCATTGTATAGTTTACGACACACGGCATCTCCTCGCCGCCAGCCATCTTTCCACCTCATCCATCCTTCTTTTTCGTCTCTCACCTCCAGATTGCGTGAAACCGTCATGATGAATTTCAAAACGCCATCCCATCCGCATGCCAAAAACCACCAAGTCCTCATCTCTTACAATTTTCCCATCCAACCAGCCCCCCCCCCCCTCCAATCTCACTTCTCTCCCTCCACTCTCATCACCCCACCCCCCTTAAATCAGGTGCTTGGAGCGGAAATACGCGCGCAGGTACATAATCTGCCAGGCCCAGAGTCCAATCAGCAGCCAGGTGGTGCCGATGCCGAACCACTTGACGCGGGTATTCGTGCTCTCGTTGGTGTCGCGCAGCTTCTGCTCGCGCGTGCGCAGGTACTCCATCTCGCGCACCACCTCGCCCGTCATCTCCTCGATGCGGCGCAGTTCCGCCTCGACGGGCTTGAGCTTCTCGTTGGCCTGCACGGCGGACCAGTCGCGCGCGTCGGCGCCAATCTCGACGTCCAGCTCAATGTCGCGGACCGAGGGGGAGGGGCGGTGGGCTGTGTGTGCGTGTTAGCATTTCCTTCATTCACCATGGAGAATCTTTTTTCTTCTTTTCGGTTTTTTTTTTTCGGTTTTGTTATTGTAGGCAGCCACGTACATCCGGAAAAGAGATTCTCGTAGCAGACGTCAAAGGAGGCGTCCGAGTGCGAGGTGAATACGACGCGGTTCTCGCCAACCACGTCCCGAGGACGACCGTACTCGTTGCCGAGCGCATCGCGAATCTGTTTGCCACCATTAGTTTCTCCCTTCCGCTTCCGGCCTGCAACCAAGCCTCCCCCATGGCATTTGCCTCGCACGCACGTGAATGTTGACCACCATCCCGTCGCCCTTGTAGCCGCCCACGACCGACTTGACGGCCACCATGGTGTCGCGGTTGACAAAATTACGGATGCAGCGCTCCTTGCGGTGGCTCTCGCCGCCCGTGTGCGCGGGCATCTCAAACTTGAGCGCGGCGGCGACGCCCAGCAGCATGAGCAGGCTGCAGAGCCACTGCAGCGATCTGGAAGCGACGGCCATTGTGTTGTCTAGTTCCTCTTTTCGTTTTCTCTGCTTCCGAGTTCCCCTTTTCGTCAATTGGCAGAAATCAAGTCGACCCTGCGTCCCGTCGTCGTTGGTTGGGATGGGAAATGTGCACGTTCGAGGAATAAGAAAACTGACAAGGTGTCGCGTTGGCCAAAAATCAAGCCTCCCCCTTCAAAGGTACGTAGCGCTGCTGGCTCTGGCGACAAGGTGGCTTCGCCTGTCAGGGGCTTTGGACGTGCACCAATCATGAGCTTGCGCTGCAGCTGTAGCTTGGGTACTTATATTTCACCGGAATCACCCGCCAAAGAACAAGTACCAGCGTCAAAATCACGTGTGGGGCGCAGATGCCTGGGACATTTTGATCTCGTCGCGCGACAAGCCAGCCAGCTTCAACCTCTAGTTCGTATCCCGCATCGCGAACGCCCAAAATACCGCCACGATGCCGAAATGTGAGTCCTCAATGCCGTCTTGTACCCGTGTGATAATTCCACACCATTTCCGCTGACAAGTCTCCTAGTCTTTTGTAAGCTTCTCCCTCCCCCGACCCGAATCTGCCCCCATGCGACGCAAAACACGAAAAACCTAACCAAAAGACTCTTCTCTTCTCCTCTCATCCAGGCGACTACTGCGACGTCTACCTGACGCACGACTCGATGAGTGTGCGCAAAGCCCACAACTCGGGCCGCAACCACCTCCGCAACGTCGTCGACTACTACCAACGTTTGTGCCCCCTCCCCCCACTCGAGCGAGAGACGTCGTCGCAGGCAAGGCAAAACTCGCAAAATCTGACACACCGTCTGCAGAAATCGGCCACGAAAAGGCCCAATCCGTTATTGACAGCATCACGTCGTCGTACGCCGCCGAGGGCCAGGCCCACGCCAACCCCATGCTCCCGCAGAACCAGCCCGGCGCCCACCATCACCCCGGCGGCTTCCAGCACCACCCGCCGCCGTTTCCTCCGTTTCCCGGCGGCGGCGCAGGAGCGGCCCTGCCGCCGTTCCCTGGCATGCCGGGGGCGCCGCCCGGCACGTTCCCCGCTGGACTTCCTCGTACGTCGTTCCTCCGAGACTGTCAGAATTACTTTGTTGGTTATGATTGAAGATGCTAATGAGATTCACGTTCTAGCGCCTCCTGGTGGTCGCGGCGCGCCCATGCCGCCGTTCCCTCCCGGCGGCCCCAACGGCTTGCCGATGCCTCCGCCCGGAGGACTTCCCTTCCCCCCGCCGGGCGGGCTGCCGTTTCCTCCTCCCGGCGGGCTGCCGCCCAATTTCCAGTTCCCGCCGCCTGGCTTCCCGAGCGGCGGACCTCCCCCGCCGGGCCAGGATCCTCGTCGGTGAAAAGGCTAGCCATGCCACAGTGACAAAGTGAGAGAAGATGGCGAGATATGGGAGTGGTAGTGAGCAAGAGACTTTATCATGGGAAGAAAACAATTACTGGTGGCGTTTATGACATTGCGAGGCAAGAACAATTTCGGCGTTTTTTTGGTTTAGCAGTTAAGCTCTTTACGTGTACTATAACAAACTGCCTCTTGAAAAAGATACAGTGTACGGAACAAGCAAAGACACATTTACATTATTTGACAAAGAATCAATTAGTGCCTCCCGTAACTACTCAGTACTATTGCAACAATCACAGTGTACGAAAAAAGCAAAGCCATTTTTACATGATTGACAAAAATCCATTCAATGCTTCACGTCAAGGAGCCAGCCTTGTTGTCCCGCGCTTTCCAGCCTATATACAGTTCTTCCGTCCAAAAAATCAAACAGCCAATAAAACAACAAGCCCCAAATCATAAACGTGTGTCCTGATTATATCAATACAAAAAGCACAACCCCCCCAAAACAAAACTTGCCAACAAAGATTTCTGCTAAACATTTCCCGCATCACCAGCGCCCGTCAAGCTCACAAAGGCAACACCTCACTTTCCCCTCTTCCCCTAGTCATGGATCATGTGAGCAAAAGTCTCAAGCGCTAAAGTGTAAATCACGTATTCCGCCGCGTGTGCTGTTTCTTGACGTCTCGATAACAGAAGACGTCCTTTTCTCTTTGTTTCATCGTATCGTGTATGTCGTAAGCAGTCGTCAACAGGTATCAATCTTTTGATTGTGTCGTATCGTGTGTCGTGTCAAATATCATCGCGTCATAAAATGTGGTAAAAAATATGCGTCACTTTTCGGTGCTTGTACGCATAAAGTGCAAAAAAAGGCAGAATAGAAAAGAGGCAAATGGTGGTCGACTTAAAAGCTAGAGTGATTCGCTTGAAAGGGTTCTCGATTGCCCCCGTTGTTGCCGCGTCGAATTACCTCGCCCACGCCGTCGCGGACATTGGTGGGCGCACTAATCATCTGGCGCAGCTCCTGCGTCCTCTTTTCGCGTCGCTTCTCGTTCAGGATGCGCGGGATGCCAGGAATGTCTTCCAGCCTATCGCTCAACGAGAAGCGTCGGTTGCGTCGGCCCGTTCCGGCGTCTGCCGTCTCTGCGCGACGGAGCGCGCCGGCGCGCCAAAATGGTCGAGTTTGCTCCGTGCCCGCAGACGAGCGCAGCGGCTCCGTCTGTCCTCTGTTGAGGCGGGGTGACATGGGCAGAGAGTCGAGGCTGGCGCGACGCTGCATCACTCGTAAGTTGCCGCTGGGAGTCCGCCGAATAGTCCGCCGCTCTGGCCAACTCGTGTTCTCCTCGGCTGGATACTGCCTCTCGTCTCGGGTCGGCAAAATCGCAAACGTAGTCTTCACGCGGGTGCTGAGGCTCCTCTTTGGCGGGTGAGGGCGGTTGTCCACTAGTGGATAGCGATAAATCGTGTCGCGCTTGCTGTGGTGAGGACAGCTGTCGCCAAAGTCACACTCTTCGTCGTCATATTGCGGACGCCACAGCGGATGCAGCTTCTCTCGTTCTACAGGTCTTTCGCTCGCCTCCCTAGGCGACAGCTCACCGTCAATGTCTGTTCCAGAACCCGGACGAAGTTTCGAGTCTAGACCCAAAGAACGCGATAGCGAAAATGACCGCGTTAGTCTGCGGGGGGGCTTAGCCATGGTGGGCTGGTAATCGAGAGAGTTGCGACGACGACGGCTGAACGCTCGCTTGAGCAGAGACTCGCGTCTTGGCGGAGACGTTTCAAAGATGTTTCCCAATCTCTTGTCACTCTCATCGGCTGGTGTAGCCCCAGACGGCGTCGCAGGAATCAGGTTGAGCATGGGGAGATGCGTCGGAGGCTCAGGCGGTGCTCGGGGGTTGCGCAGGGGGGATTCGACGTCTTCCGCCTTGATCGACTGTTCGGGGGGCGTCACGGGCGGCTCACCTTGGGTGTCGGTGGTAGTAATGGTGGGGACAAGCTGAGGCAACAACTCAGGGCGTACGGCACTGGATGCGTCAAATGGCCGGGCAGAATGGTTGACCATGACGACAGACGAGTTCTGGTGTGGGTACATGTGGACTGCGAATGCCTCTGAAACTTCTGGCGCAGTTCCAGTGGTGGCAACTGAGGTGACTGAGAAAGGGGTGTTTCGAGAGGAATACTTTTTGGCACTCATCCCGTCCTCGGCAGGCAGCTGATCAAGCGGTGGGCTCAGAGGAATGTCGCGGCTGAACTGAGCCTCAGCAGGCTTTTCAGGAGAGGTTGGCACGGGAGCAGGGCCGAGGAACGGGAACGCTTCACCCATCTGTCGCTCTATCTTGACTGCCTGGGCTGCCTTGGCTTCGTCCTCCCGTTGTTGCAAGGCGTTGTGCGCACGAATGCTCTCAGCAGTCAAGGAATTCGTGCGAGAGACGTTGCGGCTGGTCGGGGCGGATAGAGACGAAGAGCGAGGCGGAATGGCTGGAGCAGAATCCATAGTTCGCTCATCGCCCGCGGTTCTGGCAGAAATCCTGTCACGGGACAAAGACTCCGGCCGTGAAGTATCTAAAGAGCCCCTGGGTCGTTGAGGCGAGCCCACGCTCGCAGATCTCTTGGAGCGTCTGCTAGAAGTAGAGCGCAGAGAGGGCTCGCGCGATTTGCTGCGGTTCGAGGAACGTCTATCTGGCACGACAATGACTGGAATGCCCCCATTGCTCCAAATCTCACGGCGCGCTCTGTTATCCCCGATGGAGTGGTTCGATGTGACTTGAGTGCTGGGTGGTCGACTGCGGTCGCGTGACACTGGGCTTTCTAGACGCTTGCGCTGCGGCTGGGGCAACCGCTTGTGACCATCAAAACTGCCGCCTGACGATCTGTCAGGAACATGTGGAGGTTGGCGCAGAAGAGTATGTTTCTTGACATGTCGGAGTGTTCGTCTTCGCTGGGGCAGTTGAGCGGGACCATTCATCACAAGGACTTCGACGACGGCCGAAGAACTTGATCGGGCAGATGTCGCCGAAGACCGCCGAGCGTCGACACTGGCAGAGGTCTCGGAAGTGGATCGCACAGAGGAGCTGACGGGCGATGCCTCTACAACTGCATTGTCGCGAACTTGAATATGTCGTGCGGCGCGAGTGGCAGCGGTGGGGGTGACGACATGGTCCTCTACTACCTCGCGTTTGGCGACAGGTGAGGGTGTAACGACGGGCGTCTTGGGAAGCGGGCGCTTCCGCTTACTGACCACTACCTGCGGCCGATTGCCGTCTTGCTGGTGCTCGTGGTGGCGATCGCTCGTTAGCTGTCGCGCCGAGTTCCATTCGCCATCGAATTGGTGAAATGCGTTCATGGTGCGTGGTGTAAGCTGATGCGCGCTGACGGGTGCGCTCTCTGGGGCGGAAGACAACGGCTGGGGCTGCACGGGAGCAGGTGCAGGCATCTCTGGAATGCGCAAGATGGTGGCTTGGGAGGTTCGCGCCGAAGTGGTTCGGGACTCTGAGACAGTGCGAGCATGGTCTTCCTCTGATGAGAATTGCTCTTCCTGAGCAGTCCTGAACGAGTCGTTGCGAGAGTCCGTCGGGGTAGCGCCGGGAGGAGATTGGTCCCAGCGAGGCTGACGAGCATATTTCAGGGCAGTTTTGGGCTGGGGAGGTGTTACGTCAGGAGTCGGGGGGCTTCTTTGATCGGGTGGCGTGACGGGAGGTTTGCGCAGCGCAAGGGGAGGATGTGATCTGGGAGGTTCCGTCGTGGTCGGGCTGGGGTCCAGTGTGGGGTGGCCGCTAGAGGAAGCACGGGAGTGCGCTGGGGGTGTTGGCGGAGGGTCAGGACCAGCAGACGAGGACGAGGCGAGACGTCGTGACGTCTGCTTGAGGGTTTGGGCGGCAGCGGCCGGGGATGAGTGGGTGGCGTCGGAGCTGAGGGCGTAGGAGGCATCGAGGACCAGACGATAGGCATGCGAGGCGGCGCGGGAGGGAGCGGCATCTGGGGCAAGATCGATATCATTTGGCGGTCGAGGCAAGGTCTTGTGCTTCTTGAACTGTCTGGGAGACGGGACTAACGGGTCGGAAAGGGCCCGGTATGCGTGCTCTGTCGACGATCCCATGATTGTCGGCGACGGAGCAAGGGACGCGGTCGCAAGCATACTCGGCATGAGCGGAGGGCGGCGGGAGCTCAACGGATCATGGGCACAGACGAGACGAGACGACGAGAGAATTGGTCAGAGAGAAAAATTTCGACGAGGGTGAAGTGCAGGCGGTCGCCAGGTCTACGCAGCGCATACGTGAGAGCTGAGGGCAAGTCGATGAAGTGCTGAGCGCAGGCGTCGTGACAGAAGCGCGGATATTGCGAAAAAAGTGTTGGAGAAAAAAACAAGTCGGGTTGTTAAGACGACCGAGTCTGCCACTCAGACATGAAGAGAAGGATGAGATTTCTGCGTCAACGGCGGAAGAGGTCGAGGCGAGTTGGCGTGAGGCCGGGTGAGACACGAATGGGAGGGGGGAGAGAGCAGTTGACGTCGCGCAGCTGGGGGAGAGTGAAAAGATGAAAGGTGGTTTTTCGTAGAGTCGTGAGTCAAAGGATATAGGCGAGGCGGATGGGTACATGCATGACCCTTGGCGAGAAGAGGTCGCGAGAGAAGGCTGTTTCGAAGTCGTTGGAGAATATTGGGGAGAATAATGAGAAGGCGAGAGGCCAGGGTGTGAAGCCGTTGTAGCGCAGTACCACTTGAGGGCTTGAGGGCTTCAAGGCTTGGGGGGGGGGCAAGGGAGTTGGGGGGAGAAAAAAGGTTGGTCAGTGGGTTTGTCAGTGGGGTGTCACCGTGTCAGTGGGCTTGTACCGTGTTTAGCGGGCGTGCTAGTGGCTGGCGGCGGGCGGGACGCAAGGGAAGGCGCTATAAGGACGTGCAAGGGTGTGGCCAGGTGGTTTAAAGTGCTGGCAGCTGGCGGGTGGAGCCCTGCAAACGTGCAAACAGGCCGCCAGCTGGCGCCAGCTTTTCGTGATACGAGGGATAATTGCCTGTAATAATGTGGCTCTAGGGATATTCTCTCCGCAGTCTGATATAAAGGTATGGGTAAGAGGATGAAGAAATTCATCAGCTACAAAGCAAAATGGAAAACCCCTTTTCTTTAGGACATTTCCCTGATCCCCCATTGCCAGTCCGGGCAAAGGTGGCTGGAAATCGCTCGACTAGTTTATGCACTATCCAACACGACGAGCGCAAAGAGGGGCGCCAGAGGCGATCCGGCACGGCAATGGTAGCACAATCGCAAAGAAATAAAAAAAACAGGGGAGACTATTTAGGCAACACGGGCGAGAAGGAGGAGGAGGGAAACAGGGAGATAGGGAGACGCTGAAGATTTGACGATGCATCCAGAGGCGTACAGCAGAGGCGAGCATGCGTCCGTCATCGGTGAGGCACCGCCTAGCCAGCGGATGGAGCGTCACAGCCGGCGTCGCATCACCTTGGCTGACGACGGACAAGCCAGAGTGCGTGTATCTCTGCAGGTAATTAATACTAGAAATTTCTCCTCTCATCCCTTCATTCCTTCCCTTTTTGGCTTTTTTTTTTCTTACGTCGCTTTTTTTTTTCGCGAGGTGCAGATAAGCAGGCCAATAAAGCCCCAGAAGCCGACATCACCAGGTGACGAGGCCCTGCACAACCCGCCTCCGCGCATCTTCTTCTTCCCTACTACCTACCTACGTGCCTACCTACCCACCCATCTGCATGTCTGGGCTCCTTTTGCAGACTCTATTCTTCCCTTTATAACAATTACAAAAAAAAAAAAATCTCGCAGACAATCACCGACCACCTTGTTCTCTACCATCGTCTTCCCTCTCAGCAACTTGCTCGTGCGCCGGCCCCTCCCTGGTGCATCCAGCCAGTGACGTGATGGACTAGCGAGGGCCTGCCTTGCATAAAAGTGTGGGTGTGTGCGCGGTGGGATTTTTATGAATATGCAAGCCCGACTTGCCGAGAGCGAGCAAACAAGACAAGAAAAAAAAAAGGTGAGGCGCGTGCGGGGAAACTTTCTTATACTGCGTGGCTGGGAACCCTCCTTTATTGCCCTTTCTTGCCTATATCAAAATCGATGGTGTAGCATAAATGTCATTCATTTGATGACTCTGGACGACCGACGTGCTCCACTGGCACCGGCTTCATCCGCGTACCAGCGTTCCGGGCCGCTCCTTACTCCTCCCACTTGCTTCCCGCTGTGCGGATTAGTGCTTTTCGCCAGTATGAGTGCAGTCTCTGGGCGCAGCCATTCAGGATCGGGGGACGAGAAGTCTTGCTGCGACCCCCAGGCAATGGAAAACAGTTGTCGGTTTCTGGGTACAGCATATAGGACCTGGAGAAAAGAAAACTTCATTTCTTTCACTTTAAAGCGCCACAGGTCGTTCCACCCGCCGCGCCTCCATCCTCACGTTTCGCCTCGAGAACTATGACACTGCCGGCAGCATGTCCACGTCGCTAAACCTCGACAGTGTCTATGATATATCTCTTTGGGACTACTGCATCTATGGAGGCGACGGAGAGCGTGAATGCGCCCACCCTTTTAGATTACGTTAAACCTCAAACTTTTATTACCCAGGTGGAAAATTCGTCTCATGACACGTAACGAGAAAGAGCGGGAGAGTCGCATGAGCCAGGCGAGGAACACTATCAACTACTTTCTGCACTATACCCATTCAAAGCTTGCACCACAGCTTGGGCAGTAGTAAGCCTACCGTGCCAACAGTCATCTATAACACTACCGTATTGGATGGAGCTCGTCTCGGGAAACTCAGCTGCTTGGAAGCGACGTTCAACCTCAGTATCCGTTAGATCGATGTAGGGCTCATTGCCAGTCATAATCAAGTACAGTACCGATCCAAGCGCGAAAAGGTCGTCAGCCTTGGTAGGTACACTCCCCACTGTACATCGCCCCTCCCCCAAGGTCCTGCCTGATACCTCGATCCCGGAGCGCCTGTTTCTACAGGACTCCCAGGAAAGATACTCCCAGCAAAATCGCATATACACAGATCTAGGCTGTTATTCAAAAGAAAATTCCGAGGGGCGACGTCGGCGTGGATTACTTGTTTGTCGTGAAGGCTCGCCAGCGCTCGAGCTGCCTGGGTCGCCCACTTCCCACGAGTTTCAAGGTCGACACCGCTCGCGGCGTCATTGTCCCTTAAGTATGTAGCCAGATCTCCGTTGGACTGATGCTTAAGGGTCAGGGTGCAGGACTGGGCATCCCAGCCTAGGAATTTCGGGATTGTCGGCATGTCATTCCCATCGCCACTACTCAGGCGTTGATAGACCTCGGCTTCGCGAGCCACGGCCTCGCGGTTCATGCGTTCTTCGGCTGGGTTGAGGGGGTTTTGCAGAGGCGTCTTCACAATTGCATCGCCCGAGAGCAGTCGTTCTACCAGCGCAGTGGTTCCCCAACCGACCAAGTCTCCCTTGCGGAGGTAGTAGACCTGCCCAGCATGCTCCTTTGTAGCGGGTATCTGGAATCTAGCATCGGGCCAGTTGGGGTAGCGTTTTCGTTCCCATTCACCATAAACGGGAATATACTCGAGAAAGGGAGGCGGGGGGGTTGGATGCCGCTGGTACACACAAGTTACGTTAGTAGGATGCTATTAGAGTCGCTATGGATAGCTGTTTTGCGGTATGCCAACCTTGATGTCGTCTTGTTGCTCAATATCATCGGTGCTGGGGGCTTTGGGACGAAGCAGGCGCAAGACTAGCAACGATGCGACTTTTGCCCAATGTCCCAGCACAGCAAATACATTCTGGAATATTTGCGTAAAGATCAACATGTCGCATTTGAAATGAAGGAAGCGTGCTTTGGGGCAGGTTGTCACGATTCGTGATCGGCGCGTCGTTGTTCCGATGGCAGCTGAGAAGGCGGCGCAAGACAGTTGTCTCACTGCCAACGACGCAACAATACAAGCTAACCCGGGTCGTGCGCTTCGGTTCGACAAAACCGCCCTTGTCAGAAGGGTCTTTTATTAACTTGCAGATATAGATGATATGATTATTTTACTGGTCTACTGGTAGTTATTCCCCTCTTTCCTCATTCATCTCAGACGAGCTCCTCCTCACGCAACACGTCCCAAACGCGCCGCGCTACGTCCCGCCGCGTCGTGAGGTCTATCGTGCCGACCTCAATCGCAACTCTCGGACACGCCACCTCGGCCGACGGCTCGTCCAACCTACGGAGCATCGCCGCGGGCACCCAGCCGCGGTAGCAGAACAGCCGCCGCGCGCCGGCACCCGGGAGGGGCGAGCAGGCACAAGCTCCAGCGCGCCACCGCGTCGTCGGGCGCCGCCGCCTGCCTCCTCTGCGCCGGCGCCAGCGCGATGAGCAGGCTCCAGATGTACGGATCCTGGTGCGCTTCGGCCGGCTGCAGCGACTTCAACTTGTTGCGCCGCACCATGTGCCCGGCGGGTGTCGCCGCGGTCGTGTCGGCGGACCCCTCGAATTCCCTCCCTGCACCCACCAGTTGTCGCGTTTCCGATATCGAGTCAAAAGTTGGTAGAGACCATCATTCGATCCCCCGTCTTGGTTGACCATACGCACTGTACCCTCAAATGGCCAACAGTCTGCCCTCTAAATTGCATGCATCACGATTTTGCGCCGGTCCCTAGGCGTACGACGCGTTAGAGATGTCCAGTCCTTGTGTAAAATTCTACTTTTTCTTTTCGTCAAGTGACGTACCCGCCCATGTCAACCCGCGTCAGCCCATAGGTTCGTAGTAGCTCTCCCAGCGCCGACTTGGTATTGGTTATGGAGGACAACGCTGCAAATTCGGTCTCGTCATGATTCAGCGCGAATTCTGGCCCTGATGTTGGCATGGCAGCGATTGCATTGGTGGTGGCGATTATTTGTCCAAAATACCAACTGGCCTGCTTTGTCTTGTTTGTCTTTTCTTTTCCCGTTCACCAGTCATGCAACTGGTAGTTAGGCAACAGGCAACCTCGGCCAGGCAAAATGAGGTTGTATGCTGCTGTGGAGTCTGCCAAAACTGACAAAAGGTTGGCGACGTCGGCGCGCCAGAACTCACTGCATTAATTCAAATAGAATAACCTCATACCTAATAATATATATTATAACCCTGTTCCAATAGTATTTATAGTAAACACACCGAACGAAGTTTTTTCTGTGGTACCTCGAGAACGGCAAAGTAACCTCTTATAACTCTGGGCACTCAAAGGGATGCGCCAAGCTGGCACCCGGGACGACCAAAAAATTAATTCTTAGAATTTTGATAGAATTGTTCACTTCGTCGCCCGTACGACCCTACTAAATCATCAACCCCGTCACCGTAGAGCACTCTGGGCAGGAATGAATAACGTCGTCTTCCTGCGCCACTTTACCATGTGCAGCTGACGGCGCTGTGCTACTCAGCAGCGCCAAATCCTACATCTGTGTGACTTTGATTCAGGCAACAGTAGGCAGGCACGCTTCGTCATGCTCATCTCGTGTGAATCCCAAGGCCAAGCAGTTTCTTGATTCAAAAAAGTATAAAATCTTGTTCTCCTGCACTGAGAACGGGTTTTGATATTGACTCGCTTTGTGTTTCATTCTCCAACACGCCCTCGTACCTGATTCTCAGCGAAACATTGAATAAAACAGAGTCCTTGCAAATCATCTCGCATTCGAAATCAGCAGTACTATCTAACCACTCTGCAATCGAAATCCCCAACATGTCGTACGATTTATCTGAACTCGCGGTACTCAGTATCGAACACCCTGAGCTTCACAACAAGGCTTCTGGATGGGCTCGAGACTGCTACCACGTCACTGATGGCGTCATGGTCCGGGTGGAACAGTGTGACTACAACGAGGCACCTCGGAAGCTAGACACCGGTGTCTCCAAGCTCATCTGCACCGTTTCCGACCACAGCGACAAGGTGTGGCTCATCTTCAACGAGGACAAACCCGACCAAAGGACAGAAGAAGGGCGAAAACCAGCGTCGCTTCCTCAGTCTGCCACTGCCACGTATGAGATTATTGGAGGAAAAGCCGGAAACGGAGACTTTATTCTAGGCGGTAGTACGACTCACATTGCAAAAAAGACTTACGATGACGAGGTCGCCAATGAAGCCGGAATCGCTCGCATTTTCGAAGCGGCCAAGAGCAGCAACTCTGTCATTGTTCACGCGCCTCTTCACTTGACGGACCTCGCTCTCGAGCTTGTCAAAATATTGGCCGAGGGCATGTCGCCTGATCTCGTTTTGCAACCAGAGGAGTTTGGCGTTGTTGAGGAGCCATTACGTCATATTGCTCTTCAGACTACGCTTCTGCGTAAATGCACCATTGAAAGATGCAAATTCGGGGCATGTGCATGCGCTGGGGCCAGCCGGGCGTGCGGGATCCCAACTGAGAACAAATCCAAGGCCAAGATTGTCGAGGACGGGGTACGAGGGAAGCAAATCGAGGCCGTCTTCTCCAGGTTCAAGACACCGGAAACGCATGGTGCGCAGCCGTGCCACGAATTTGGTCTGGCGGCTGGCTTCTTCCGCGCTCATTACGCCCTGGAAAAAGTATGCCCAGCGCAGGCTTACGGCCAAGCTCCCTTGTGCAATTCCATGTCTGTCGGTATTGAGAACTTTATTTGGACTCGCGGTCTAAAGTCACCCACCGACCTGGCCATTGTCGTGGTGCGCAGCGGCAATGTCCAAGTTTGCAAGCTCACAAAAGGCGTCACTTTGCAGGCTGCCTATCTGCGTCGCGCTCGCACCTTTGGTCTCGTTGACGGGAACGAGAACAGCGGCAAGGTCACGGCGGGCGCCGTCATTGCCGCCCACACCAGCTACTCTGGAGCCAACTGGCACATGGATATTGCCAAGGTGGACCGCTATCATCTCCATAAGGAGACGTTGGTCGAGGCAATGGATCAATTCAAGAGAGAGGAGGCCAGGCTCAAGGAAGAGGAGACCACATTCAAGAGAGAGGAGGCCAAGTTGAAGAGAGAGGAGGACGTGGTGGAGATTGCTTTTGATGTGCAGGTCAAGTTGGACTTGGGTGCCGAGGGATACGGAGAGGCTGCGAAGAGCGCTCTGAAAGTGACCATGGCAGTTGAGGAGGTTCATGACATGACAGCATAGAGAGACTAATGAATCAATGAGGCAAAAGATGGCGTTGGACGTTGGGGCAAAGTGACATTGTCACGGGGGTGTATGGCGAGGTTTGCTGCTTAGGGTGAAGGTAGGCCTCTGGCTTGATTTACAGCATTCAACAAGAGGCAACTCGACGAGTTATTCAACTGATTTATTGTTCAACGCAGGCAGTTTGTAATGGAGTGAAATTTTTTTAGTGACTTTTGACATTTACATTATTTTGGACGGTAAATCAGTCATGTGGCAAGTTGGCCAGCCTCTTGCCATTCAACTAGCCTGACTTAATTGCCAGGTACGTACCTGTAAGCTGATATTTATTACTTGGTACAAAGTCAAGAAGTGCCGCTGTGAGTAGGTACCTGTGTGGATAACACGACATCTCTTTCCTGCCTCTTATCGGAAGCGACGTGGCGACTACCTATTAGTACTTTGTTGGCGAATGCAAAGATACACGGCTTCTTTTTCCCCCCTGGTAACCAGGTTTTTCTTTGGGAATTCTTGCGCCAAGCCCGTGATGAAAGACATTTTCTTGTACTCTGTATGTGTGTTGTCAATGTGTGTAGATGTTTACACCCGAGACACTGAGACAACGGGCTAGTGGCCCTATGATGACGGGTGGTGGCTGGCTATTGTCTGTTACTGGTCGTAGGTGCCAAGATGGGATTCGGCGGGATTATTAGCGTGGCAACCATCAATACTGGTAATAAGAGGAGTGACGTTGCAGGGTCTTGATGGATGGAATGGGCTGTGTGTACGGAGTACGGAGGTACAGAGTAAGAATAGCATCAAGACGAGGGAACCCCGCTCAGCCACACACCCATTTGCTGCCGACTTCTCTCTCATGACAGAGTCATTCACCACCTTTTTTTCCACCACATTCTTTCCAACAGTGCACTTTTCCAACATTGGCCCACCAGGTCACACTGCAACCTCGTAAAAATCAGCTTCTTCTGCTTACATTGCTTCATCGTATCGTCTCCAGCCGCACCGTCTGTACCGAGTAACTGGTAGACTGTAGTCACCTCGTTCCGTTTGCTTCCTTTTTTTCGATCCCTGTCGCCCACCCATCGGCTTCCTGCACATCTAATTATTGGTACGTAGCATCTGACAACAAAGGGCTGCAGGCAAGACATATAACATGCATCGCCTCGTCCTGTTTGCTTTTCAGACCCTTTTTTTGGTAATTCATCAAATCTTTCATTTCCCCCAGCTCTCTGCATTGTCGGTTGATCTTCAACTAAGCCACTCGCTTTCAACACCAAAACAAACAACCCAACACCACACGTTGCATTGCTACACGTGAAAAAAAGAAGAGACAAAAAAAAAGGCAACGATTGCCTGCTTATCTTGTCTGCTTATATTCATCCTTTTGACAATCACCACCACATCCGTCATCATGAAGACTGCCACCGCCGCCGCCATCACCATCCTCGCCGCCGGCCTCGTGGCCGCTTCGCCCCAGCACGCCCTTCCCTCGGGCACCAAAATCAACTGCACAAAACCCAACGCAAGCTACTGCATGGGCGGCGACATTATCCTGCGCTGCGGACCCGACGCCCTCGGCGAGCCTGCCCGCTGCTCCGCCAACGTCTCGGGTCACCCGCCCGCCGGTGGCGTCGCCGAGTGCTGGGAGAGCTCTCGCGACGCCGGCGACGCGACCTGCCAGAAGAATGTGAGTTTGATACATGCCTCTCCTCTTGTCATCCACACGCTGCTGTCTGCGTTGCCTTTGCGTCCCCCGTCTTGGAGAACATGGAAGAAACAAGACCACAAATCGAAAGACCCC